>JARSSU010028526.1:0-51830 GCA_029619165.1 Eurosta solidaginis
TGGGAACCGCCACAATATCTATCAAATTCAACTATCTCATGGTTGGAAAGAGCAGTGAATTAAAAACTGTTTAGCCAAACAGAGAAAATACCACAAACTTTTAAAGGCAACGTTAGGTTCAAAACTGGCCGGCTCACATAGATTGAAGGTATCTAAAATGTTATCAGAAGTTTGTTGACCTGTGGTTTTTTTATATAGGAGCTATTTTGACGATGGTGGTTAATCGGAAAACGAGTTTTCCGTGGACTTAAAATGAAAAACTCCAGTAAAAAACCGCCGCAGTGGTGAGGTGGTAAAGTAAAAGTTCTAAGCGGAGTCGCCCTCGGAAGTTCTGTGGCAAACACTGCGAGTGTATTTCTGCCAAGAAAAAGCTTATCACTGAAAACTCATCTGTCTTGCAGACCCGTTCGAAGTTGGCATAAAACATGTAGGTCTCGTTAAGTCAATTGTAGGACAAATTAAAGGTCGATGACGCAAATTAGAAAAAGCTCAGTTTAAATCTCTTTGGAGGCTATCACGCCTTGTATATAATACTCATTTATTTATTTTATAAAATAACTCTGCCTTATTCAAATATACCAGAAGTTAATAGAACTCAAATCCCAATTGGTGCTCCCGATCAGATAGTAATCCTGTCGACAACTGTATGTGGAAGCAATAGAAGAGGGTTTCTCCCCTGTTTTCGGAGCAGAACGTGATCTCCTTTGTTGAAATCGTTGACGCGATTTGTCGACCAAAAACGCTTAGGCGGTTAGCGTAATTTAGTTATGGTCATAATGAACATATTTTACTGAATTTTAGTGCAATTCTGCTTATTTTGCAACCTTCTATTAGCAGTTCCTTGTCGCTAAACTGTTGAATAAATAACTCCAATATTCAATAATGCAAAATGGTCTTTATTAAAGTACTTCACAATAACATTTATACTTCGCAACAATAGCGTGCTTAAATCAAACTACTTACTCAGCTTTCGCTCCTTTATACTCTCTGCTGTCTCGTTCGCATACTTCTAGGCGTTTCTTCTTCTAGAATTTACTACTGTAGTTACCAGCTATAAATCTTACTAGCTATAAACTACAGATGAACGTTTATAGCCCCTCGCATAGCCATATGCGCGTGTATATGGGAGTAATACTTCTACCGATTATTGCATATCTTTTGTGAACATCTCGGATATATACATGTGTTTGTGCATATCACTCCGCTTCTTGTATGTACATATGTGTAGACATAATGATTGATGGTTGTTTATGTAGATACAATTGACTGCTTAGTATCGGCTTAGAGATGATAGTATGCCTTAGTGTTGCTAATATTCGTCACACTGCCCTCCACCTCGCCCCGATCAGACATCTCTCGATCTAACCGCTGCTAGCATCTCCAATGAACCACCCTTCCATTTCGTGGTTTCCCAATGGTTTGTATGCGGTAGATGATATCACTGATCTTCTTCACAACTTTGTACGGTCCTTCCCAACTGCACCAAAATTTGGATGGGACACCTTTCTGCCGGTGAGGGTTGTATAGCCAGTACCAAATCTTCCTCCCGGAAACCTTCGGAATTATTGTTCTTGTCGTACCTGTGTTTCATTCCTAGTACTCATTATCCTGATTCATTCCCTCACACTCTGTTGTTTGGCCAATAGAACTACTTTCGTAGAGCTTGCGCTTCTGACGGATTGGATTTGCATAATAGCATCTCGTAGCCGTGCTTGAAGTTCGATCTTACTGCCGGTTGTATTCAATCCATGGTTCTCCAACTCCTTTTTCAGTTGCTGGATCCTTAATTCACTTAACTTTGCCATGTTCAAGTTGTATTCGAAATCTGCCGAATTTATTCAACAATTCCTCTTCTGACACTAATTGTAACGAATTTAGTGCAATTCCGCTTATTTGCAACCTTCTAATAGCGTTCGTATCGCTAAACTGTTGAATAAATAACTCCAATATTCAATAATGCAAAATGGTCTTTATTAAAGTACTTCACAATAACACTTATACTTCGCAACCAATAGCGTGCTTAAATCAAACTGCTTGCTGCTTACTCAGCTTTCGCTCCTTTTATACCTTCTGCTGTCTCGTTCGCATACTTCTAGGCGTTTCTTCTTCTAGAATTTACTACTTAGTTACCAGCTATAAACTACAGATGAATGTTTATAGCCTCTCGCATAGCCATATGTGGGTGTATATGTGAGTAATACTTCCACCGATGATTGCATACTTTTGTGAGTATCTCAGATATATGCATGTGTTTGTACATATCTCTCCGCTTCTTGTATGTACATATTTATATGTAGACATAACGATTGATTTGTTTATGTAAATACAAGCGACTGCTTACTATCGGCTTAGAGATGATAGTATGCCTTAATGTTGCTAATATTAGTCACAATATCAACATGCGTATGGACTTACATTCACAGGCAGTGGACACTCTACAGGAGCTGCTATGATGACGAAAACGAGAACTGCATTCGAAAATATTTCAGTAATCAGGCAAAGCGGTTCAGATTTATGTGGCGCTCTCTCGCCATGGTTTGTTGAGACTGAAAGTGGAAGTGGGTTCTTCTTAATTTCATTTAAGATTTAATGGCTTCATCAATGGAGGAATGGAATGAGCACGTATCTAGTGGTCTGGTGAACTTATTTACATATATGCAGGTGTTAAATAGACAACGGTAGGGATATAGCAGGGGAGGCGTATTCCTGCAACCCATGTAACCAAAATTGCTGTATTTACTTCAAGTTGGATTGAAAATAGGAGACAATTTTGATGTATTGTTGTAAAAACAAGAATGTCTCTTATCATTTGCTGGCAGATGCCATTCGGACTAGGCATAAAACATGAAGGTCCCCTCCCGCCAACTACTAGAAACAAATTTTGAAAAGTAGCATGGTGCAAATTGCAGTCAAGCTCGGCCTAAGTCCCCAAGAAGGTATTATTAATATTATTCTTAGGACTCGCTGCACTGCAACCTTCATTTAGATCTATTGTATTTCTTTTTCATCCTTTTAGTGAATGTGTAGGTTCTTAATGTATTCAAATAGAGCGAAAGGATTAAAGGTTAATCGTACCTACATAGATGGTAGAATCGGTGCCTTATTAGGGCGACGCATTTGCGCAGAATGTGAACCGGCGATTCATCCTCAAACTCAAAAAAGCGACAGATTTGTGTGTCGGATAAATTTAACTTACTAAGGGGATATATAGTCTACAGTGTGCCACATAGTACCCAGTGACAATTCATAAGTACTGTCTACTTATATAAATGAGATTGGCTGATACTTTGGGGGGTTTATATAATTTGTACTGTTTTTGCCCTAGAAAGTAAATTTAGTGTTATCTGAACTGCTTGGTTTCCCAGTTACTTACGGTCGCTCTTGAATGTGCCTTTGTGAGTCCACAGAAAGGCTCGTGACCATAAAATACTCCCCCCGGTGGGTTAGGGGTTAGAATATACCCGCGTTAGGTATGCCTGTCGTAAGAGGCGACTAAAATACTACATAGATTCAAGGGGTTGTGTAGCGCAACCCTTTAAGGTTGCCAGCGCAATATATAGCTTCTCCAAACCCAATTGCCAACCTCACCTATCCGTGGCGAATCCTGTTTCATTAACAACCGAGGCTCTGGTGACCCCGAACTCCTCACGCATCTAGGGGGTGTGAAGCGGGATGGCCTAGAAGGTCGCATGTGGTCGTAACAAATCGCTCCCGAGATGGTCGGGATTGGTACCGGAACGTACCGGATCTGCATCCGGCGAAGGCCCATCAACATCGATAACACTCGCCAAGGCCTTCGGAGAGTGCCCTTATCGCTACAACAACAACAACCACAAAATACTGCTATAGCACTCTGCTTAGCTAAGTAGTCTGCTTGGGCATTACCTTCATGTCCCTGATACCCGCGAACCCATTATAACAAAACATTGTTTTCGGCACCGAGATCATTTAGAGTCCCAAAGCATTCATATACTAGCTTAGAAATATTTGTATAAGACTAACAGGCATGCAAGACTCATAGATACCACCTCTCATTTTTCCGTCACCAAATATCGGTCCTTCCTGAACCAGAACTTTGAGTAAGGTCAGTGTATGGACTCCTCTTCGAGAAATATCGCACCTTGGTTTTATATTTTTATCTACGAGCTACATATGTACATATCGCGTTACAAAATTCAAGACGTCCTTTACGGTTACTTATGTTTCTCTTCTTCACTTTTATTAATATTAATGCCGGACTTCTAATGAATTCGCACTGTATATCGTCCAGTATTCAGTATTTCTCTTGATTTAATTTCGCTATTTTTTATTATTATTACAATTTGTTGAAATGAATGAAAAAATGTGCCGCATTGTCATGAGGCTATTGTACTCACATCGCATACTTATAGATACATACATACATATATGAGAAGTACGAATGTAGTACAAACGCTACAATTTAGTCGTTACATCTGTGTCCGTCCTCGATCATTCGTACAACAATGTGGTTAGGTTTTTGTATCTGTCTCATTGTAAAACGCTTTTAATGTCTATGGCTGAAGCTGGAGCTGAGCTCTGCTTGTTCTGTACATCAATTTGTTTTTGTTTTGTCGTCGTCGTCGTCAGTCTAATCAAATTGTTCGTCACTCACTGATGGCGCTTTTATTCTTATTGTTGTTATTGTTACATTTTATGATCCGCGAAGCCAATTCATGCGATTATGATTGTACCTACACAGAGTTGCGGGTGGGCAGGGCACATTTTTATTTGTACCCTCAATTGATGTCATTACCACTTTCATTTATTTAATTTATTTACACACAGACATACATACAAACACATGTTTTTACATTTGTTGTGATTTGTTGAGATTTTGCTTGTGTGTGTGTGTGTGTATAAAGGTATTTGGTTTTACACATAAGTCTTTCACGTATTTTTCCGTCGATCTAATAAAATATATTTAATTCTCATACATTTTATGTTCTTAGTGTGTTTGTATTGGAATTTTTCTATTTTTAGCTGCTAAATTGTCACATAATTTGTGTTATTAAATTTCAACATAAATCTACGTATGTATGTATTTAGATTCAGGCCTGGAAATAGTATGCATACTCACGGTTGTAAATTTCGATCGTATTCTATATTTTTAGCCATATGTATGGACTAGCCTTTAGCCGCGGCCCCGTCCGCAAGGCGAAATTTAAATATATGGGCTATTCGCGTTAGCCTGCTATAAAGTTATCTGTTAAATGCATTTTATTTTTGTTTCGCTGTCTAATGCATTTTATTTTTGTAATTGAGTAAAAAAAGAACTAAATGAGCTGATAACCTGATAGGATCCGAAATGATCCCGAAATTAGAAAATATCCAGGAAGGGTCCCTAAATTATCCCGACATACTCCAGAAAAAGTTCCGAAATGGCTCCGAGGGGATCCACGATGGATCGCGAAAACCATACGAGAAATGATTCCGGAAGGATCCAAAATGATCCCGAAATAGTCCGGAAATTGACCCAGATGGGATCCCGCACAGATCCAGAAATGATCCCGGAAGGGTGCAAAAACTATCCCGGAAAAGTAACAAAAAATCCCCGAAATGCTCCTACGGCATCCCCTGACGGATCCACAAATGATCTCGGAAGCGGTCCCCAAATGATCCCAAATGGTCCCGAAATGACCCTGATGGAGTCCCGCAAACCATCAAGAAAATATCCGAAGTATGCCGGAAAGGTCCCAAAATGATCCCGTAATAATACCGAAAAACCCAGTCCGGGACGAACCGTAAAACCATCCAGAAATGATGCCGAAAGGGCCCGCAAATGACCCGTATTAGTCGAGAAAAAGTCCCGAAATGACCCCGACGGGATGCCGGACGAATCCCAAAATACCATCCAGAAATGAATGCGGAAGGGACCCCAAATGATACCGAAAAAGTCCCGCAATTATTCCGACGGGATCCTGAACGGATACCGAAAACCATCCAGAAGTGATGCCGGAAAGGTCCTCAAATGATCACCTAATAGTCCCAAAATGACCCTGACGGAATGCCGGACAGATCCCGAAATCCATCCAGAAATGATCTTGGGAAGGTCCCAAAATGATCCCGAAATAGTCTCGGAAAAGTCCAGAAATTACCCTGACGGGTTCCCTGACGAATCCTGAAAGCCATCCTTAAATGATCCCGAAAAAGTCCCGAAATGACCCTGACGGGATCCCGAAAGGCTTCCGAAAACTATCCAGAAATGATTCCGTAAAGGTCCTCAAATGATCCCCTAATAGTCCCGAAATGACCGTGACGGGATCCCGAACGGATCCCGACAACTATCCAGAAATGATGCCGAAAGTGTCCGCAAATGATCCCGTATTAGTCGAGAAAAAGTCCCGAAATAACCCGACGGGATGCCGGACGATCCCGAAAAACCATCCAGAAATGATGCCGGAAGGGCCCCCAACTGATCCCGAAAAGGTCCCCAAATGACCCCGACGAGATCCCGGACGGATATCGAAAACCGTCCAGAAATGATGCCGGAAAGGTCCTCAAATGATCACCTAATAGTTCCGAAATGACCCTTAAGGGATCCTGGACTGATCCCGTAAACCATCCAGAAATGATCCCGATATAGTCCCGAAGAAGTCCCGAAATGACCCTGACGGGATCTCGAAAGCAACCCTAAATGACCCTGACGGGATCCCGGACAGATCCCGAAATCCATCCAGAAATGATCCTTGGAGGGACCCCAAATGATCCCGAAAAAGTCCCGCAATGATTCCGACGGGATCCTGAACCGATACCGAAAACCATCCAGAAGTGATGCCGGAAAGGTCCTCAAATGATCACCTAATAGTCCCAAAATGACCCTGACGGCATCCCGGACTGATCCCGAAATCCATCCAGAAATGATTTGGGAAGGTCCCAAAATGATCCCGAAATAGTCTCGGAAAAGTCCAGAAATTACCCTGACGGGTTCCCGGACGAATCCTGAAAGCCATCCTTAAATGATCCCGAAAAAGTCCCGAAATGACCCTGACGGGATCCCTAAAAGATTCCGAAAACTATCCAGAAATGATGCCGGAAAGGTCCTCAAACGATCCCCTAATAGTCCCGAAATGAACGTGACGGGATCCCGAACGGATCCCGACAACTATCCAGAAATGATGCCGAAAGGGTCCGCAAATGATCCCGTATTAGTCGAGAAAAAGTCCCGAAAAGACCCCGACGGGATCCCGGACGAATCCCAAAAACCATCCAGAAATGATGCCGGTAGGTATCCCAAATGATCCCGAAATAGCCCCGAAATGACCTCGTCGGCATCCCGGACGAACGAAAATTATCCATAAATGATGCCGGAAAGGTCCCCAAATGATCCCCTAATAGTCCCGAAATTACCCTGATGGGATCCCGGACGGATCCCGAAAACCATCCAGAAAATGCCGAAAGGGTTCCCAAATGATCCCGTATTAGTCGCGAAAAAGTCCCGAAATGACCACGACGGGATCCCGGACGGATCCCGAAAACCATCCGGAAATGATGCCGAAAGGGTTCCCAAATGATCCCGTATTAGCCGCGAAAAAGTCCCGAAATGACCCCGACGGGATCCCGGACGTATCACGAAAACCATCCAGAAATGATGCCGGAAGAGCCCCCAAATAATCCCGAAAAAGTCCCCAAATGACCCCGACGAGATCCCGGATGGATCCAGAAAACCATCCAGAAATAATGCCGGAGGAGCCCCAAAATGATCCCGAAAAAGTCCCCAAATGACCCGACGAGATCCGGGACGGATCCCGAAAGCCATCCAGAAATTATGCCGAAAGGGTTCCAAATGATCCCGTATTAGTCGCGAAAAAGTGCCGAAATGACCCCGACGGGATCCCGGACGGATCCCGAAAACCATCCAGAAATGACGCCGGAAGAGCCCCCAAATGATCCCGAAAAAGTCCCCAAATGACCCCGACGAGATCCCGGACGGATCCCGAAAACCATCCAGAAATGATGCCGGAAGAGCCCCCAAATGATCCCGAAAGATCCCGGACGGATCCCGAAAACCATCCAGAAATGATGCCGAAAGGGTCCCCAAATGATCCCGTATTAGTCGCGAAAAAGTCCCGAAATGACCCCGACGGGATGCCGGACGAATCCCGAAGACCATCCAGAAATGATGCCTAAAGGGACCCAAAATAACCCCGAAAAAGTCCCGTAATGATCCCGGCAACCATCAGGAATTTATCTCTCGAAGGTACGCAAATGATCCCGAAAGTACCCCGACGGGATCCCGGACGGATCCCGAAAACCATCCAGAAATGATGCCGGAAGGGTCCCCAAATGATCGCGAAATAATCCCGAAATGATTCCGGAATAATCCCGAAAACGTCCCAAAATAACCCCGACGGGATCCCGGACGGATCCCGAAAACTATACAGAAATGATCCCGGAAGGGTCCCAAAGTGATCCCGAAATAGTCCCGAAAAAGTCCCGAAATTACCCCGGCGGGATCCCGGACGATCCCGAAAACCATCCAGAAATGATCCCGGAAGGGTCTCCATATGACCCTTACGGGATTACAAATAAGGTGAAGCTAATTATAAAACCATGTTAATAAGGCAGCAGGCGCATTGGAGCGAATGAAATGCTTACTTTGTAAGCCCTCGACTTATTTGACCCCTTGAGTCTGTGATATTGGTGAAGGCCAGTATACGTAAAGTTATAATGTGTAAAAATTATTAAAAAGTAATTGCTCGAAGAGGTCGTGGAAACCCCACCCCTCTTTCCATGTTCGAAAAAAATTTCGCTAGTAGACTACTGTCTGTGTCCCAAATTTCATCAAAATCCTTGTAGCCATTCTGGCGTGATTCAGTCGCAAAGACGAAAAAATATAATAATTAAATTATAACTGTTCCTAGGGGGCGGGGACCACGCCCCTTTTCAAAATATATAGCTAGTAGATCCTTCTAGACTATTGGCTATATGTGTGCAAATTTCATCCAAATCGGTCCAGCCGTTCTTGCGTGATTGAGTCACAAAGACAAACGTCTGGACAAACATCCACAACACTCCAAACATCTATACATCCACAACATCCAAACTTTCCCATTTATAATATATATTAGATATATTAGATATTAGATTAGGTAAAGAGGGCACACCCACGGTGACCCCACCACCATACAACACCCTTGGTAAAATCCCCCATCACCTGTCAAACGCTGAACGCGTTAGGGCAATGCAACCGACGCTTCCTTAACTCTGGTCTCCACTGTAAGTTTGCACGAAAGCTTCCTCCAACCTGGTACTATGCCTGCATAATTGGACTTGAACTCAGTGCTTTTGTGTTGGTCAAAAGAGCAAAAAACACTTCAACCAAATCAATCGGAAAAATTTGATCTTTTTAACTTGAAAACGAAAGAAAGCAAACGAACCGCAACAAAAGTTGAGCAACGGTACAGGAACCAATATCGGAACGAACCGAAATTAAAATTTTAGCACGTTATTGAAACTGTAGCAGAGTTAGGCTCTGAAACCGTAACTGGAATAAAACGAAAACAATTTAAATACCGAAACGAAAACTGGAACCGAAACACTTTGTAAAACTGATACCTGAACGAACCGAAGCAAAATTTAGAGAACGAAACTAAATCTGGAACAACTGGACAGGAATATAATTTGAGAAGTAAACCTTGAATGGGACAGAAACTGAAACCGGAATTGAATAAAAAAATTAGAACTGAAAACAGAACGAACTGGAATAAACTATGACGAGCGAATGGAATCAAAACCGAAACCCCAACGAAGTTGCTGAAAAAGCTAAGGGACGAAGTTGAAACTGGAACGAACAGGAACGGAATTTTAAAAACAAAAGTGGCAATGAAACTAGACTAAAACTTAAACCAAACCCTTTTTTCCACCGGGTGCGGAAGGAAGCAGAATAAAATTAAAAGAGCGGATGTGAAACTTGGATCGAAACCAGAATAAACCGGGCTAAAATTTAAAAAAAGAAACTAAAATAGGAACTGGAACAAAAACTTGGATCGATACCAGAATAAACCATAATAAAATTTGAAAAACGAAATAGAAATAAATTTTTTGTTATATTTGATTTTTTTATGTTTCGTTTGACAACTGTCAAAAAAATTCTTTTTTATGTTAAGGTATGAATATTATTGACTTGTTAAACAAAACATTTAAAAAAATCAAATACACCATAACTAAAATTGGAACGCACTAGAATAAACTTTGAAGAACGAAACTGTAAATGGAATCAAAATAGAAATCGGAGGGAACTGAATTAAAACTTAAGGAACAAACTCAACAAAAATCGGAACGAACTGAAATAATATTGAAAAAAGCAAACTGAAACCGAAACACATTGCTTAACGGAAACCGGAACCATATTTGGACTCGGCTACATTCCTTAGATTAATAGGACTTTGTCAATGTTAATTTTTCAGGCAGTTTGATCACATCGCTCTTTTTTCCTTCGCACAGTATGTGTTATAGAAAAAGCTGATTTCATGGTTTTTGGCGTAGGCAACAAGACCTCTTTTCTGGTAGAGTGCGTAGAAAAGAAAGTGGAAAAGGGATATCTTTCAAATAGAACTAGGAAATGGGACAGGGATTTCAGGAAACGGGTTGTATGCTATATCTTCGAAAAATATTTCAAATATATATTGAACACTTGAAACAGTAATCAAATATAACAGGGAGATTTGAGGAGGGAAATGGAAAAGAGATGGATCAGATGAGGTATGTAAAGAAGAAGGTAAAGAAATATTATATGTATGCATATATAAAGTGAAAAAAAGGAAAGGAAAATGGAAAGAAAAAAGCAGTGGGAAGAAGCATAGCGGGAAGGTAGAAATAGGGGGAGTATGATGTGAAGACGGAGAGTAAGGTGAGAAAAGGGAAAAAAATTTCGGAGAGAAGGTTGAGCAGGTAGGAGAAAAAAAGTTAATGGAAGATTAGGAGGACAAAAAGGAAGGGGGGAAAAAGTGGAGCGCGGAAAATGTGATGGACAGATTGGAAGAAGGAGACCAAAAATAAAAGGAAGATAAAAGGTAGGCGAGCACGCTACTACCACAACAATCACACTAATATATTTTAAGGCTGTGAAAAAGTCAAAATTTGAACTGTCAAAGAGCTGATGGCTTTCCACTCCAAACCCAATGTCATCCTCACTATCCGTGGCGAATCCTGTTTCACTAACAGACGAGGCCCTGGCGACCCCAAAGCTCATCATGGAACTTGGGGTGGGGAGGGTGTGATGGCTTGAAGGTTTAATGTGGCCATATAAATCGTTCCCGAGATGGTCGGGCTAGCACCTTAATGGTGCTGTGTTACCGGAGCGTACAGGATCTGTATCCGGCAAAGGACCATCACATCGATAACACTCCCCAAAGCCTTCGTGGAGTAACCTTATCGCTACAACAACAACTAAGCGTATATCAACAGCATCGCATTCATTTGTTTAATTGCTACACTAACATACATACACACATTTAATTCATTTCATTCAAATTCAGCTTATTTTGAATTTCTTTTAATGTTTCGGCTTTGTCACTGAGCTGATCAGGAAACATCTTATTAAGTTTAATTAGTCACGGTATCGCACAGATTTTTTTTCTGGGCGAGACTACCTTTTCTCACTCTTTCGCTAGTTTGCACTGCCCATTACCGATATAAACCGATCCGTTAAGAGTATGGCGGCTATTGCGATCAAGTCGCATCCGTTTAATACACGTAGAGGGTAGCTGAAGTCAGATGATATCAGATGACCGCGTTGACAAAAGAAGCAGTTTTTTGCAAATTGGATTAACTGACTTGAAAAATTTGTGTAACAATAAGCTTAAACATGATCGTACGTAAATATCTACACTTGTGTATACAATGAAAATTCGTAAGCAACAATAAATTATTAATTTATTATGCACACTTTTGTATGTTTCATTAATCTAATTAGTGGATTGACTGAAAAGCTAATCGATATTAGATTGACCGATGTTTTTTAACTAAAATGAGAATAGATTTGCTATTTTTGAAGAGAATTTAACAGAGAAAGTCAAAAGGGGGTATATCGTTAACGAAAAATTACACTGAAGATGGACAACGCCAAAAATGTCATGTCTCCTAACAAATTTGAAGAAGGAATGACTGAAAAGCGTTTCAAGTACTCCTTGGCTTAAATTTAACAAATGGGAATAAAGTGTCCGTGTGTTGGGGTGGGGCATATATATCGTTCCCGATATGGTCAGGCTAGTACCGAATGGTGCTTTGTTACCGAAACGTACCGGATCTATATCCTGCAAAGGACCATCAACATCGATAACACTCCCCTTTGGAGCTTACAAGCTCCCAGTAGAGTTCTAATCAATTTGTATCCCAAAGCCATTTCAGCATCTTCAATGCGTTCTATGGCTTTCGGAACATAATTCCTCATTTTTGCACTACGCAGCATACACTCTGCTTAGCAGCCACGGGTATAGCCTTGCTGCGCTGTTGACCACTCTAGGTATACAAATATTGCGCATGTAGACGTCTAGTAGTTTTTGAAACGTGATTGAAACAATCGACCAAAGGCGAGTGGATCTGAGGTGCTTATACATACTTTTCATGACTGCTTTTGCTAATCTTTAGAATGAACACTACCTTTGGCTCACTCCGATTTTAGTGAACGTGATTCAATCAAGTTATGTTGAAGTCAAGGTATTACCAGCGAGCCGGTCTTTTGTAGCACCGCTGAAAAGATTCCACCGACCAGCGGATTTATATGGTTAAAACTGTGTAGGACTCATTTCTTCTTTTGAAAGGCTATCCACTAACTGACCTTCAAAAGCCAGCGCAATTTTCTGCACGGGGACCTGGCTTAGCAAAGCAGAAAATCTTTTTGTAAGCATGAACTCGAAACAAAGACCTGGGCTTTCAGGCAACAATCATTTGAGTTGATGATAGTTTAAATTCTGTATCTCAGATAAAGAAGTAAGGGAATGGACTGGAAACAACTGATTTCCCTCCACTTAGACGTAGACGAAGATACCAGTAGACGAAGATAAGATTCGGCTTTCCAGCCATCCAGACCAGAAACAAAATTTAAAAAATCCCCAATCAATGCACCTCCAACCACACATATGGGATCGTTAGAGTCCAACACCGACTTTGAAGCTTTCAAAGCTTCCACCTAGAAAAAAACAAATGAGCTCAGCCGAACCTGGTAAATGAAAAAAAAATATATAAAAAATGTGAAATGTGTTCTGACTGGTATTGGCCGATGACACCTATAGTGCGTTATTAGGTAGCATAATAACTTTCGTCTACGGTATCTTGCTTCAGCTAAGCGCTCTGACTTTAAATGAGCGTGTTTTATATATCATTTTTTCGTATCACCATTGATTCTCTAATTCAAGGTTCACCCACAACGTCAGAAAAAGCAGATTCAATCCTCAATTAATTCTTTCCTTATTATATTTTACTGTTTTGATCTCTGCAAAAGACTGTTCTTTTGACAAATAACAAAACTTGCTTCTCTCTTCCATTTGTTTACACTTTTACTACATTCCTATTACTTTCATCTACGTCTATGAATCCTGACATTCCGCGTAGAAGGCTACAAAGAAATAATTCTATTACTATTGCCATTGACCACCTGCAAGGCATGGCACTGCATGCAATCATAACAACAGAATGTCAACGTCAGGGATTTGATGTAATGCAATAAACAGAAATGACAACAAATATACCAAACGACTGACTAGCCAAGGCACCACAGGCCAACCAAGTCAACACACTTCCAGCAAAGTAGCACCTATGCTAATACATACACACATGCATATTTCTATACCACGGCAGGACACTCCAGTAACCTCTTGAACCAATGACTCAGATTGGGTTTTGCCACGCACAGAAAGTGTGACTGAAAATAACAAAGTCAAACGATAGCAATGCACGATATTTGGAGTTATGGGACGAGAAGTTACATACCTATACTCATATGTCTGTGCATATTTATGTATAAACAAATATTAAAAACTTCGCTCTTGTTGTTATTAAAGGCTTCATATATCGTACTCTGCCAAAACGCAAGCTTTTTCCGCTCCACAAAGCTCTATTTAATGCTTTTGCAACACCCCCAAAACCCAAAAAGTTTAAAGCAGACAAACTGAGCGCACCTCGATGCTACTCATACGCAGTGCTACCACTCTTAAATGTTTTAAGAAAGCATAAATTGGCGTTGGTATTATCGTTGTTAGTAGCAACATTTTCGTTAAGAAGTACTCCGTGAACAGTTCCCATATAGCTAGAATGGGCCATCAATATTTTAAGATGGGCTCTAAGCACTATGGGAAGGTGGAAAGAACGCCGAAACGGTTCCGAAATGCTCCCGAAGAAGAAATGATTCAAAAAAAACCTGAAATTTTCCTGAAAATAATCCTTCAAACAAGCCCCGAATGATTCTGTACCGAACGGTCCCAAAATCGTCCAGGAATGGTCTCTAAAATAATCCTGACATGATGACGAAAGCTTTCCCAAAATGATATTTAAAGAAACAAAACCATTCTGAAGACAATATGAAATGGAGCCGAAATAGTGCGCAGTTATCCCTTAACAATTTTAAAATTTTTTCGAAAAGGCCCAAAATAGTTCCAAAACAATCCAAAAGCTATCTCAAAATGGTCTCGAAATAGACCGTAGTTGATCCGGAGATGATGTACAAAACTACTTGAAATATTTTCGACATTTTTAACACTATGTTGCGAAATTTTAGCCAAATGATCCTTTTAACAATCACTAAATAGTCCCAAAGTAGTGTCGAAATGATCCTTAATTGCTCAAGAAATAGTCTCGTGTGCTCCTTCCTTATCGAAAGCGAGTAGCTGTTCTCTTTTCCAAAATTGCTATTAACAAGTAAGGAAGTCTAAGTTCGGTTGAAACCGAACATTACATACCCAGCTGTACACTTGAAATGCTGGTGTTATTTTTGTGTGATTAATAGTGTTACAAGGCTGCGCATAATACAGAAACATATGGTTATATTCTGAACTAATATTCATTTAAAAGAAGCAAAAAGGATACAGAGGGCTAACACCAATGACCTTGAGCGGGTAATAATGCAGATTTCCTTCAGATATGGGGATTTCCCTACTGTTTATTTTCAAATAAAGATATAACAGAACAATAAACATAAACACACAAGTGCCATTGTACTAAAAAGCGTTATTACAAAAAAGGCCAGGGCTATTACGAAATTTTCCAACTTTTACTAGAAATAGCTTATTACCTGCATCTACGCACATTTACAAAATCTGCTATACAAAAGGCGATTTAATCTATTTAGTCCATTTTTACTGAAAATATTTAATGTTAAACTACAAATTTTTCGTCGAGTTATGGCTCCAGAAACGTTGGGAAATGCATGGTAAGAAAGGGGGTATTGCCACGCCCATTTTTCAAGATTTGAATTTTTCCCCATTTCTTGTTATAATGGCACAAAATACTGTAACGAATTTTTGGGGAAATTCCGCTTATTTGCAACTTTCTGCTTACGTTCGTATCACTAAACTGTTGAATAAAACACTCCAATATTCTGTATTACAAAATGGTCTTATTAGACTATTTAAGAGTACTTCGCAATTAAAGTTCACTTCGCAACTGATATCTTGCTTAAATCAAATTGCTTGTTGCTTACTCAGCTTTCGCTCCTTTCATACTCTCTGCTGTCTCGTTCGTATACTTCTAGGCGTTTCTTCTTCTAGAATTTACTACTTGGTTACCAGCTATAAACTACAGATGCATATTTATAGTCTTTCGCATAGCCATATGCGCGTGTATATGTGAGTAATACTTCGCTGATGATTGCATACTTTTGTGGGTATATCTCCGCTGCTTGTATGTACATATGTGTATACATAATGATTGATTTGTGTATGTACATACAAGTGACTGCTTAGTATCGGCTTACAGATGATAGTATCTCTTAGTGTTGCTAATATTCGTCACAATACGATTGGTACAAAACTATTTTTCGCTAAGACTTAACTTATTATTTTGCCTACGACCCTTTTTAAAATCACATATATAAAAGTGGGCGTGGCCCTTAACCAATCTTATCCATTTTTACTAGAATATTTCCTGCTATAAGGAAAATATGTGTACCCAATTTGTTACGATATGTAAATATTTCTGCGAGTTATGACTCCCGAAATATTGAAAATTGCTTAGACAAAAAAGAGGCTGTGCCACACCCATTTTCAAAAATTTAGTTTTTCCAATTTAATGTTATAATTCAATTTAGAAAGTAAATTCTATGATACAATGCTCTTTTTCGCTAAGATATAGCTTATTATTTCGTCTACGACCCTTTTAAAATCTTTTATTAAAAGTGTGCGTGGTCTTTAACTGATCCCATCCACTTTTTCTAGAAATATTTCCTGCTATAGGAAAAATTTGTGTACCCAATTTTATTACGATCCGTTAATTTTTGTTTGAGTTATGACTCCGAAAACATAGAAAATTGCTTAGTCATAAAAAAGGCGGTGCCACGCCCATTTTTTTAATTTGAAGTTTCTTCTATTTATTGTTATTAATCCACTTGGGAAATGAAATACCATTGATATAAAGCTATTTTTGCAAAGATATAGCTTATTTTATTCGTCCACGACCCTTTTAGAAATCGTTTATATAAAAGTGGGCGTGGTCCTTAAGCAATTTCGTTGATTTTCTTCAAAGCATTTCTTATAGTAAAGGCAACCTTTCTGCCGAATTTTGTTACGATAGGTTTAACGATTTTTGATTCATGATTAATAATATTTGTAAAATTGATGTTCTCACATGTGCGGTGCACGCCATTTTAAAAATGTTTGCAAGTTTTTACTAAGAGTCTCAATATCAGTCTACATGTCAAATTTCAACATTCTAGGTGTATTATTTACTAAATAATCAGGTTTTTTTGTTTTCCAAAATGTTATATATATAAAAGTGTCTGTGGTTATCACCCGATTTCGTTCATTTTCAATACCAATCTATTCAGGGTCAAGATAAGCTCGTATACCAAATTTGGTGAAGATATCTCAATTTTTACTCAAGTTATCCTGTTAACGGACGGACGAACAGACGGACGGACATGGCTCAATCAAACTTTTTTTCGATACTGATGATGTTGATTAATGGAAGTCTATATATATTCGATTCCTTTATACCTGTACAACCAACCGTATCCAATCAAAGTTATAATACCCTGTGTACAAGTGTAGTGGGTATAAAATTATATACTTTGTTTTTTCGCACATCAATCAACTAAAGAAAACAGGAAACTACCAAATATGCTGCAATTTCACCAAAATGGCAACGCTCTTCATTTGTTGTGCGAGCTTTGTCTGATATCTGTTTAGTAACCATTTATTTATCAGTTCAAGTGTTGGTATATCATCAAACAATACGTCTGGACGAAACCGGACCGAGCAGATGAGAGCGTACAACTTTACCCTGAAAGACGAAGGAAGGAGACTAAAGTAGAGCGTGTTTGTAGTAAATTTTCTAAAGCATAACAACACAAATCGTGATTTTCTTTGCTCGCGTGACGTTCTTATGTGTGTGAGTCTGTGTGTGCGTTCTACTACATCCGCTACTGCTTATTCTTCTTCGTATTAAACACATGCATACATATGTACTTTCTTACCCCAATTTCTGGGGGTGGTGTGTGCGCGCCAACGAGACCCAATTGCCTCAACTGATACGATCTTACACATCTACTCAGCTAAACCATAAAAACTCAACTCGACTCGACGGCTCCTCCGATCTTTGACGCATCGCACAACATTCATTTCGCATCGCGCTTTAACTCGAAAGCGTGGTACGAACGCCAAACGCGCCACTAAACAGAATTTCTCTATTACTTAAATCATCTGATTTGATTGTGTCCGGTCTATGGGATAAGATTTGATGGTACCTATACAAAAAACGCATGAATGAAAGTATAGGAATTTGAATTCAAAGATAAGCAAAAATAATTGAAATTTTTTAAAATAAATTTTTCAATAAAAAAGCGTTAACAGTGTTCAAATTACTGCCAACATTATTGATTTACCATTCGGGTGACGCCACAGTGGAGCTGAGCTCGAGCAGCAGTTAGGAAAGCAGCAAGATGTACCAAAAAGGATTGAAAGTGTTGAAAATTTTTTATTGAAGTGAATTGGAAAATAGCAGAATTGTACGTTACCGTTAATTTACAAAGGCAGCAAGCTATAAAATTTAAATAAACCAATTCAAAATGCAGACAACAATCCTCGCCAGCGTAGTGGTGCTACTTTTGGCCGTACAGCAGGGTAAGTCAATGGCCGCGTTGCTGCAAGTTATACAACACATAAGTACTCGCAATATATATGAATGAAGGCAAAGGTTGCATATTCCGTTATATTTGTTACTCCTTTTTTATTGTTGGAGCTTGGAAAAAACACACGTGCTACAAGCTACTACTACACAAAAGTGTGCTAGCAACAACTTTAAACAACAACACATTCAAAAGTAGCAATCACTACACATATGACTTCCTGTGTCGTCCGTCCTCCTCCGGCCCCTCTACTAAAATTGAATATATTTTCTCATCTCTGCTCTCTCCTTTTATCCTCAACAAAAATTTCATTCGGCAACATAGCTGTGAAGTAACGTACGAGGGCTTGCTACGAAGTTTTGCCTTATCCTTATCAATACGGCATCAGCCCCTGGTGGTTTTCTTCTTAATATAATCGATTCCCGTACGGACTAATGCCATGACAAAAATATATTGCCAGTGTACTTCTCACGTCAAAATGTCCACACATCGGGTCTGCCTTACCGAAATCGAGTCGGTTGTTGTGGGGATCCAGCCGGAGCCAAAGTGATTATGTGGACCATTTGGTGTAGGAAATTTACGAGTATTTTAAATTTTGAATTGCCTTGATACTGAACGGCACGACAATCGATCATATTCATTCACTGACGCTAGCCCGCCAGCCCATGCTGCGGTTTAATGTATTCTCGTTACTTGTTGTTGCTTTCGAGAACTTTGACTTGAACTAAAAGTAGATCCTCCAGCGAAACAAAAAGACCTAGGAAATCCTAACTATAAGCACCACGAAGATAAGGCGGGATAATAGAGTCGCACGACTATGCGATGAAATGCAGGTCAAATTGGAAGTAAACTATCTCAAGGAGGGAGCGACAGGGTGAGTCCGCAAAATTATGAAAGATGGAGAGCCGTCACCGCAACGGAACTCGCGACTCTGTACTGCAATCGGTATGAGGCGGCAGAGAGTTTCGTGACCTGGAATTACCAGGAGCGCACACGGGCTTGCAGCTTATGGTTCGCTCTTTCACAAAACACTAGGAAAATCATGTCTATCAACCCTGCGGTAGCCTTTGCAATGAGGCAGCTATGCTAGCTGCTTCGACAAACCATGTGTGTCTAAAGCTTTAGGATAGAGCGACCCCAATAGCGAGGAATCAAATACCTCTAAACTGAACCGCAACAGATGGGAAATCGTGGAGATATCTATACCAAAGAGCGCATGTGTGAAGTGGAAGCTAAGGGAGGAAATTCTGAGCTTCCTGCTGTTCAAAGAGAATGAGTGACGTGGCGAAGCAGTCCCTAGTTGCAAGGTTATTGATGATTGACCGATAACTATCGAAAGTGGCAGAAAAGGAGCATCCTGTTCATGGCAGATGATGCGGGATGATGCGAGTAAACCACTTTCATGCTTCGATACTGGGCGAGGTGGTAAAATGGGGCCAACTTTATGATGTGCAAAATACAGTGGTTGAGGTGGCGGCTAGAGGGCTGTTGCTAACATCTAAGGCAAAATAGAAAGGCTTATACACATATGCACTGCGTGTTGAAGTTGGAGGATGAGCTGCGCTACCTGCAGGTCGATTAGAAGTTACCGACACATAGGATTAAAAAGAACTGTGCGATTGCGACCTGCAGAGGATGGTGAGCACTCCACCCTTCAAATAAAAGCAGGAGAAAATTCTGTAAACGCAGCGTGGAAAAATTACCGGCGAAACAGAAAGAGAATGCCTCATGGACACATCATAAAATATTATTAAGCGGACAAAGTATAAAGAGGGAGGTCGATACCTTAACTGAGTGAGCAGGAGGAGGACTTAGATGTAAGAACGAGGTGTTGAGGGGACAAACAGCTCAGTGGTGCTGTGGGTCCTAGAAATAAAGCTGCAAAACATAATTAACGTCCTTCCTTGAAGAGGATTCATATAGCGCGGCGCAGATCCAGTGGACATGGTCCTGCTTCAGAGAATGCGAATTCGGCGCAGGATGATTAGTGGACCATCCCTCTTAGTTTATCATATACCAGCCTTAGCATCCCCTTAGACACACACAAGAGCAAAGCTTTTAGAAATATAGGAAACAGAGGCTTCCCTTAAATTTTGAGTCTTCTCTGATATTGACCTGGACTCAGGATATAATACCATCCATTTGTCAACTCTGATGAGAAGCTGTTGTCTCAATAAATATCTTACCAGTCTTACTGCGTTACCACTCGCCAGAGTTTTGCATACAGACCTACTGTGAGAAGTGTTAAGCATAACTCCCTCAGCCGTTGTGATGTGCCCCTTAGATAAGCATTGCGTTTCATCGGCTCTATCTCTCTCGCAACTAACCTAACACTGCGTGCGTCAAGCTAACTCAAAAACTGAAGCAGCCACGCCTCGTCAAACCTCGATGTGTACACATTCTCAAACACAAGATAAATAATTTTCGCTTTTCCTATCTCGTACAGATATTTTCCTTCTTGTGCTCCTCACAATACTAGCTTCTCAATCCGATTCGTTCGTATTTCTAACGCATTTCCTTTTATATCCTTTCTCATCAAATACACAGGGCCCTGAAGGAGGTGGCCATTCGGAGCGACTTGCGTTTAATGCATTTTGCTTTTTGGTTTTCTCTCCCCATTTTCTTTCGCCTGCTTGAATCTCATAGTAGAGGTGATAATAGTTATTAGAGTAGTTTATTTGTCTTCTAATTTTTTCTAACTGATAGCCCTTTGCGCTGCTTTTTACCCGCCACCCCACTCGAGACGCACCACCCATCCCTTATGGTTGTTAGCATGTTTACGCACAAAATGCATTTACATATGTACATTTGTATATGCATTAGGCTGGGTCGATTTATTAACCGTGATATCGCGCCACGATTATTTCGATAGGATTGGGCACAGGAAAAAATTCTACTACACAGTACCCAAAAAAAATAATCGAGCTGCCAAATTTCTACTTTTTCGACTTGATTTTAAGGTTTTTTTCATGACTACTAAAAAACGTTCATTTGTGATTGCTAAAATTTTCATGTATACCCTGCTGTATAGCTATATGACAAATTTTTAGTAGGATCATGAAAAAACCTTAAAAATCAAAGTCAAATGTCAAAAAATTAAATTTCGCAGGCTCGAAAACTAATTTTTTTGCGTATGCGTAGTATGGAACTCTTGAGCCCAAATCCTAATCTAAAAATCGAAGGCGCGATATCGGTTAACTTTCGTCCATACAAATCAACCCACCCTAATATGCTTATTTTTCATTGTACTTACATAATATTTACTTCCCTCGTATTGTGTAATCCCAAGATATTAGAAAAAGTTTCACAACATTCTAACTGACGCCTGAGGCGAAACCTTCGGTATGAAGTATTTAATTTAAAATGTATTGGGAATTTTAATCATTGTAATTAAAAGCACAAAAACTGGGTCACAAACAATTTAATTGTACAAATGTGAACTTTCGTCAGGGACCCACAGATTTATCAGCAAAATCGTTACAATTTCTCACTGAGAATCCTTATTTTTTTAAATTAAGATTTCTGACACACCTATCATTTACTAATTGGCGCATAACCGCCTTTGGCCGTGTTGTAACAAGTCATACCAGCTATACCTGTTTTGCGAAAACAGACGCCGATTGAGAGCACAAAGGAATGAGGAGTCCTACATCTGCTTCTCCTAACTCAGTGGAGGTCTCCCATTTCCTCTACTCAACTGCTGAGCCGACTGAAAAACTTTCTTGAACGGAGCGTCTACGTCGATTCACATAAAATACCTATGCCAACGAGCCTTATTCGCTGCCTTATCTTCATATCTGCGTTAAGCTCATACAGCTCATCAGTAAACCTACTTTGATACCCGCTGTCGACATCACGGACAGGAGCATAAATCTTCCAGAGAACTTTCTTTCGAATACTCTAAGAGTCATCCATTATCCGTCGACCGAGCCATACATCAGGACAGATATATGCTAAGCTGAAATTGTTTTCGCTGGTATGCTGGCTTCTAGATAGCCAAATTCCTTCACAGTCTCGAATTCATAAACCGTCAACAGTACGGTGTTGCCAGGACGCGAATGCGCCGATTCTTTTTCTTGGATGACAGTTTCCGCCCCTTAATCTAATACAGAGAAGACAGAACTCACAGCGCGTTTGACAAAGCCAATAATATCAACATCACTATCATATGCCAATAAAGAGGCACTCAGCTGGCTGGACAAAGAGATTGAGGTAACTCTGCTAAAGATTGCATTTTATTTCCATGTGAACTGCCGCTTTCAAAAGCATCACAAGTTATGACACCCCTAGCCGCTACACGGTTCAGGAGCATCACTAACAGTCGCAACCCTAGTAACGACTACATATGCCGCCCCGTAATAAGTTTCGATAAAGTAAGTCTGGGACTGGGAGTGAATGCAACCTACAGTTCGTGCCTTTCTCATCCTCAAGACACTTGTTGGTCAGACCACAGAAAATATTTGAAGTTCACCGATTCCCCGTTTACTTTGGACAACAGCTTACTATTCACTCATCCACCGGGTATTGTGCATCAACCTCCGATGCACCAAACAATGGTCCATCACTCACCTCCCACCAACCGAGTGCTCACCATCACTAATCCATAGATACGCCGCTTATATCGGGTATCCGTCAACCGATTTACCGTTAGCTCTTTCAACCGGTTGGATTTGCTATGAGCCATCCGTCACCGATTTTCTTTTTTCCAATTCCAATGACAGCGTTGAAACTGTTCCCCATCTAAGCACTACCTGTACCTACGCTGCCTTTTACCAGTGATCGGACGAGAAGCGTATGTACTCAACGTATTATGGTCGTTGGCATGGTTGTTTATGCGGCGCCGAATTTTTCGGTCCGCCGATTTGGAATCCACATTTAAGTCTAGCAAGGTTGTCTATTATGTGTGCAATTTCAAACCACCGCACTCAACACCATAAATCGTCACGTTGGTACCCCGACTGTAATGAGGACAATTAGTGTTGAGTGAGCTGAGCTGTTAAAAAAGTCCGCCACTCGAGACTGCCATAGGACCAGACCAGCTCCACAATATGCAGTCATGTTTCAGATACAGACAACTGGGAGTATAGTAGCATAGCCGCTAATCTCCAATTGCGTCCACCCACCCAATCATTGACTCTGGGAAGATTCTCATGGCTATGAGTCCATAGATGTACTTTCCCGCTGACTCACTATCAACTCAAGCATCACCGGATACGGCACTGTGCCACCGAACTCCTGTTCAAGAACATAGATTCCTGTGAGGTTCAAGGCCTCATACAAAATGATAGATACAGTGGAAGACGTGTTCTGCCTGTCATTGTGTTAATTCACCTACGTCGTCTGCGTTCGTCGCGCTAGTCTAGATAGTCTCCAATTTTTTAATCAGTATATGCTCCGTTAACTTGGTGCACCTTTTGCGTTTTGTACTGATAATTCGAACATTACATTTCTACTCTTATTCACATCATGAGATGCTAGCTACCCGGCCTTCCAATTTTCCGACATTGTTCTTACATCGGCCGCCGTGGTTTGGTGGTATCGTTCAGGCCTACCACACCATAGGTCCTTGGTTCAAGGCGCAGGAAAAGCAGTATCAAACACCTTAGAGAACATTTTTCCAAGCGGTGTCGCCTTCCACTCCCAATTTGTTTCTACTATGTAAAGCTTCTCAGTGAAAATGCATCTGCCTTGAAGATGCCGTTCGGAGTCGGCATAAAATATATACGTCCTCTCTCGCCAATTTTGTTGGAAAATTTTAAAAGAGCACGATGCGAATTCGGAGAGGGACTCAGCCTAAATATTCTCGTAGGTATAGCGAGCCTAACATATTTTTTTTTTGGCTCAACCCATTTCCTTTTAGAGTTGACAGATTTCGCGATTTTTGAAGAACGACTAGATACATTCGTGTGTGTTATAGAACAATTATAGAATAGCAATATAACCCAAATAGCAATTCACAATCATTTTTAGCAATATTCGAAGTCCCATACCTGCTAGCTCTCCTTAAAGCTCAACAATTTATCTGTAGCAATATTAATACGCATTATTATTATGCCGCAGTATGCTGCGAGCTCAATGCGACATCTAGTGCCACTTAGTCCAGGACGGCAGCCGCCGTGGTGTGATGCTAGCGTGCTTCGCCTTCCATACCGAAGATCCTGTGTTCACGCCCCGGGAAAATCAGCATCAAAATTTTAGAAACAAGTCCTTTCAATTAGAGAAAAATTTTTCTAAGTGGAGTCGCACCTCGGCAGTGTTTGGCAAGCACTCCGAGTGTATTTGTGCCATAAAAAGCTCTCAGTGAAAACTCATCTGCTTGCAGATGCCGTTCGGAGTCGGCATAAAGGAAGTAGGTGCGCGACGCAATTGGAAA
The DNA here is from genome assembly GCA_029619165.1 of Eurosta solidaginis. Taxonomy (NCBI): domain Eukaryota; kingdom Metazoa; phylum Arthropoda; class Insecta; order Diptera; family Tephritidae; genus Eurosta; species Eurosta solidaginis. The sequence continues at coordinate 24,669 of JARSSU010028526.1, forward strand.
GGAAGCTCGTCCTAAAATCTCTTCGGAGGTTTCGCGTCTCACATTTATTTATTTTATTTATATTTAAAATGAAAAGCTAGATGGTTATATATGGCATATTTAGTTAAATAAAAAGTGAGGAAAGCAGGAAATAAAAAGTTTACTTACCTTTTGACAGTTTTACGTACTAAAATAACTAAATTTGTATTTTGTATAACCCTGTTTCATCCGTCACGTCGCATCCATGAAAGCATGCGCCGACTTAACACTTCGAAGTTTTTCTCCTACAATACCAATTTCAACTCAACGGAAAGTGTTAGCACCACACCTAACTATAATGCAAAGTCCATGCGATTCGACGTGGCCAATCCTTCGAAGGATGTCGCAGTGCTGTAAAACCTACACGTCATATAGTGAATGTGGCAGCATAGTGGTAGCATTGAGCCGCTTTTAACCTATCATGTTTATGAGATATACTCTGCTAAAAGCTGAGATGAACGAGATGCTGAGGTAATCTAAGATGTGCGTTTCTAAGGAAAAACATACCACCCCAAATGGCTCATTGCTTTCTATTTGTATTTATGTATTTTAAAAATTAATTCTAACCTAAAAAAAAGTTTTACTTTATAGACACACTCCTTTCCTAAAGCACTATATTAGCGATATGAGCTTCAATTAGTAAACAACTAGTTACAACAAAACGCTGCATTGTTTCTTTATGGCTTTCCTGAAAGAATCTAAATGCAAAGTCACTTGTGCACAAAATGCATATGACCGCTAGGAACCAAAGCTTAGATTTTCACAAAACCCTTTTTTATCGATTGATTATTTAAAATTTTATTTGTAGAAGTCTACAGCAAGTCAAAAGAAAAATATGTGCACGTAACATGGGACGTCCCTACTAAAGTGAATCAAATGAGATGATTTCAACAACATGTTAGTTTTGTAACCCATTGAACTTCGTAATACAGTTTGGGTCTAGCTGCATGAATAGTATCAAAACTTATAGAAGATGTCCACGTCTATATTGGTTATACACACATAATTCCTACAGTGCATATTGCAGCAGGTATACTTGCTTATGTTGTTCATATTTTAACGTGTCGCAAAACTAACATACTTTTAAAATTAAGAATTAAGGCAATTGTGTGGTGCTGAATACCATTAGGCTGCGACAGTAACTGTTAGTAAAGCATGAAGACATTTTAAATACATACATAGTCGCATGCTCTGTATGTATGTATGCTTTTCATCATACAGGGCCGTATTAACCAGCAGACAGAATAGGCAGTTGCCTGGGGTCCCCGATTATAGGGGGCCGCCGAAAAATGAAAAAGACTTGCAAAATGTCTTAAAACATCCTAGAGTGAGAAAAATAATAATCAGAGCTGAGAATAAATTTTACTGAAATAAATATAACTCAATTGACCGCATTCAAAAGGCGACGACCGACGAACTAGACAAGGTTCCTAAAAGAGCATTTCCACTCATTTGACAAATTGTATTAGCGCAAAAAAGTGCATCGAAGTGAAAGGAGATTATTGATATAAAAAATATAATTTCAAATATACATTGGTTGTTTTTGATTCAAGGTTCAAATGGTTGTTTTTATTTTGAAAAATTTCGGTTATTTTTGGAACAGAGGGTGTAGAAGCCTTCAACTCTATTTTGACTGCAATGCGTTCAAGGAGTAAGTCAGTGCAAAGTGAAAAAGCAGATTTGCAAACGTGTGCTTTTTTGTACGGACGTTAGAATAGAGTTTAGTTTCATTCCGTGAAAAGTTCAATGATTTCGAAATCGTAAAACGTACTCGTCGTAAAACAAAAAACAACCTAATGACGGAAATGCTACAGAAGTGAATTTTCGCCTCGCGATGATTTTAGGACAAAGGTATCCTCGAAATCATCGACAATCTTCACAGTGAAGTATATGGAAGTTTCAGAGAGATTTGCATTTCTCATCACTTTTCTCTAAGTGACCGAGTTTATTTTTATTCTAGAGATTTGGAAGAATTTTTCATTGAAATGAAACAAATTCTAAAGTTACCTGAACTCCAGATACTCTGATGCACAATTAAACTCGTCTTTGTATAGATTATAATGGAAGATCAATTAGCCGATGTATTTCCTAACACAGAAAAAGCTCTTCGGATTTTTTAAACATTAATGATCACAATTGTTCTGCCGAACGATCCCTCTCGCAATTAAATAATCAAAACGCGACAAGAGAGACTCGAGATATTTGGTATCTTTGCATTGAGTCAGATTTATTGAACAAAATCGATATTGATGAAATTGATGTATTTCCCGAAAACAAATGTAGAAAACGACGTGTTTAAAATGTAGATAGTAATTTTATTGATATTGTTACATTGTAGAGCTTACGATTTCGGGAAGAAGTTTTCTCGCGAGTCTCGCCCTCTCGCGGGATTCTCGAATCTCGAATGCTCGTAAGGCTCGTAAGGCTCGCGAGCTTCTCTCGACATCCAATTTAATCGATTCATCGGCTGTTTTATATAGAGCTTATGATTTTTTCTGGAGCACAAGCGAAATTTCCACAAAACACCGAAATGTATAGAATACTGCCAATGCAGCGGCTGAATTGAAATCGAGAAGCTCGCGAGTATTACAGTATTTCGAGATTCGAGAATCTCGCGAGAACCTTGTTATCGATGTCTCGTTAAAAAAAAAAAATATTGTGAACAAAATTTATTATAATAAATATGTTTTTGAGTTAAATTTCATTGAAAGATATAATCAACAAAAAATTTACAAGTAAAAACAAGTGTATAAACACTGTCCATACGCAATTAAGTTTATGTCGAGAAGCTCGCGAGATTTACGAGTAGTCGAGTTCTCGATTTCCGGATTTAAAAATCTCGCTTGTGTTCGAGAAAACAATCGTAAGCTCTATACGTTGTGACAATAAATATGAAAATATTATCAGTTTGTATTTTTATAATGCGAAAAAGAGAGAACGGACGAGCCCGTTGAGGTTATCCGCCCTGTGACATCATAATACAAATGGATGTATATATCTATCGACTCTAATAGGAGAGAGAGTCCTCCATATACTTGTAAAACATGTTTACTTCCGTGTATTGGGCGGTCTAATCATTCCGAATATGTCGACATCAGTTGCTGTATCTAAAAAGGAGTGTATTTACATATGGATACATATATATTTCATACTTCATATACTTTTGCTGCTCTGTGCTCCAGTATAGCACGTTAGGAGTATTGAATAAGTGTAAAAATAGCTTACAATAAGAGCAAATACAATCGATATACCGAAAGTACAGCCTATGTATTCATGAAAGTAAAAATAAATAACATAATTGTTACAAATTATTGTTCTTTAAATGTTGGATTGTATTGCTTTTTAGTTATTGTATTATTATTTTATAATTTGTTTTTTTCTTAAGTTTTTTATGGTTTTAACAATTTTTAATATCAGTACTTTGGGTTATGGATTCTCGCTAGATTTAGCTCGGTTATCGTGATTTTTGTTTTTTTTGTTATATGTATGTTACTTTTTTTTTGTTAATTTATTATGTCAAGATGCGTGTGCATCGTTTTTTCACTTTTTGTATGATTGTTTGCTTTTAATTATATCATTTTAAATTTATGGGTTTTCTGTAATACCCTATTCATGTCTTTACATTTACAGAGCGTGTCTGCTGATTGTGTAACATTTTTCAGATCTGAATTTTTTACTACCTTCACTATTCTCGCCTACCAAATTCAGTTTCTGTCCCGAGATAATTCTATGAGCGCTATTGTCAGTGCATGTAAATTGAATATCTTCAATACTATACAGATGTCAAAGCTTTCTCCCGAACTATGCTCATGAGCACCAATAACTCACTCATTAATCAGTGGCAAGCCTCGCCCATTCTAAGAATTTCTGTGACGCCCACTTAGGATCTTCGAACATTATATGTCAGTGTTTGTGTTCAATCAGTCAACGAGCTTATTGTTAGGCGCAGCTCAGAAGGACTGAGCTACATAAAATGAGTCAAGAAGGTGAGTCATCCTAAGCAGAACTAAGCTTCAACCAGACTAGAGGTGGGGAGTCTTGAGGATGAATATGACCAGCTGAAGCAGTACAATCTGCCCTCTAGGCACGTGACGGCTCTGACGCACACCTGAATTGCCTTAATTGGAGCTGTTGAGGGCGCACACGTCTGCTGCGTGAGCTGCAGATGGCGATTCTGACGTCAACACGCTGTGACGTCGCGAGCTCATTACAAAGCCGACTGTTAAAGATAGTATAACCACGCTGACAACATTTGTATCGGCTATCGAAATGATGCTTCGCGTGATTTGTGGAGATCAGTGAGAGATATGTGTGGTAAATTACGCGTAGTTCGTACTAGTCAGGAATCTTGTAATTTCTAACTTTACTTACATACAATGCCAAGCTTTTATAGTTCATATGGTATTACGAGAATATATAGAGCAGTAACAGGTACCGGATAAATTCGCATGCTGGAAAATGTTCACGACTCCATACTGTGATCGTGTATCAGAGGCTTGAAAGTGATATATATCACTAGTTGATTTTTTGACTACTACTACAAATATACGGCCTCCTCATACTATCGTTAAAGAGAAGTAGATGGTAGATAGAGGCTAAAAAATCTCAGTCTCTGCATTGACGCATACTCAAACCGATGAAGAGCTGCGTATAACTCAGCTGATGATAGGATTTCCGCAGCAAACTGAGGCGTACCACATGAGTCATTTTTTTCAAATATATATAGATCACGTAAAAAAGCAGGAAAGAATTACAAACAAATGAGTAAAAAATCCGTTTTGTGATCAAGAAACATACTATGTAGATTAGTCTCATATATTCATTACACGTCAATACAGAGAATAAAGGTACTCACACTAGAACCACGCATGCAACCACGCCTCAGCGTCACCACAACGAGCAGCAATCTTATGCCGATAAATGATCCGCGCAGTCCCAGTGCTTAGTGTCCAGAGGCTGAAAGCAGGCGTCTCTGAGAGACGCGAGTCAATCTGCACGACTTCGAGTAAGCCATAGATTAAACTCATACTTAGTATCAGAAGCAACAACATTCGGATTGTGTAGTCCTGAATCGTAATATGTCTCACATCACACGTGAACATCGATTCATGGCTTGCAACAAACGCCATCAGCAATTACGCCAATGTCTATCTTCGTCTGTTGAACAACTCGCTAGTTACGGCCTAGACTCTCGCTTTAGAGGATATCGATGAAATTTGATATATATAAGGATCTACCTAGATGTATTGATACACAAGCTCAAAGTTAGATATCTGCCTAACATGATGCCTACGCCTGGCGATCTGGGATAATTATCAAGCCTAGACAAAACGGAACGCGTGATGGGACGACAAGCAAATTGTGTAGAGTCATAGATAATAGTAAATTATATTAGACAGGAAGTAATTTTGCATACTCATTATGAGATATAAACTATGAGCCTTGGTTAAGTTGCTTCTTTCTGGTGGTTCCACAGAGAAGTGCTAATGTCTCGCACCAATGCAAAGAACGGTGAAGCGAGAATCAAACTCGGTAATTGATTGATAGGACACCCTAAGTAAATATACATGCAAAGCAGTTTTAAAAATGATATATTATGCTTCGAGTTCAACTCTTACCGTAGTTTTTTAGCATGCCTAGCATAGGCATTTAGTGAAATCCCTTATATATTACCTAGTTACTGGCAGTGTCACGAAAAACAGCTCAATGCTATAAACTTCGGTTTTTCACGATACATTTGTAATGAGATGAAGATTCGCGAGATGCTAACTGCGACAGGTCATGCGATTTTGCAAATGATTGCGCATATGGCGAGTGTGAAGACATACCATGAATGTCACATGACTACTACATACCAACTAATTTACTTCACGGACAACAAAATTGCACCTAATTGTGTATATTTTGCCTCACTTTTTCGCTGTATATATGTTCGTCTGTTGTTGCACAAGTAACTCGCAGAATGAGTACCCACAACTGCGAGCACACAAACTACATAATACACCTCTCGACTTGAGTTCAATTAGTTGCTTAATTTCAAAATGGGTTTATAATCTCCGTAAAAACTATAAAGTTTGTTTCCCATAACGTTTTCCCTTTCATTTTCATTTCAAAAAGTGTAAATACTTGCAAAGATATTCGGTCAAGAGCACATTTAGATTATGTCAAGTCATGACTAGTCTTACCACTTCATTTTTAACCATATCGTGTTATACGATCACGGATGAAGTAGCCAATTTCTCACTCTAAATCATAAATATAAACGGTCAAACTACTTATAAAATTGTATAATGAGTATTGATATAATGAGTACGTAAGGTAACATATATCTTCGGAGGATCCACCATTTCAGCAGCTATTGATGATTTAAAAATGATTCGATCACGGAGTCGGTAGTACACGAATCGAGGCCAGGTTATTTAACCACATCTCTTTTTTCGACCTCAATTAAATAAATGTTACTCATACGCCACGGTGACCTAGCACAAGCAGCCCGAGAGTTGCAGCTTAACCGAAGAGAACAAATATCATAGAGACGCATCTCGTACTTTGTATAATGTTTTCGTTATGGTCAGGCGTAGTTTTTTTTGTGCGAATATGTGCGTAAATGCTCTCTATACATTTTCGTAGGTGGTATTTAGTGTTTATTTTTCGACTTGTAATTTTATTAATTATTCAATTCTCTTTCCAAACATCACATTTGATTACACGCCACTCGCTAGCAGACTCGTGTGCTCTGATTATATTATCCTCTTGGTTGAACCCAAATTCGTCAAATGGTGTTTTTCGTCATATACATAAATAGCTAATTGAAATTTAAGTACTGCCCGATAAGCTACAAGCTTGAGACTTGAATATAGTTCAGAACCCATGACAATGCTAATAATAGGAAAAAATCGCCGCTAGATAGGCGCAGGATGAGATATTCCAAGAAATGTATTTGTCCTGCGTCCGATTTTGGCTCATAGGCGGTACGTCATAAGATATATAAGACCAACTGCACCGTAATAAGGAGTTATGATGCTACGGCCTCACTTTGTTGGTTTTTTCGAAATTCCACGCGTCCCAACGCTTTTATTTAAGTGTCGGATCAACAGCCCTCGATGGTAGGAGGAGTGTGATCAGCTAGGAGTACCTAGGAGCCTACACTAATGTCATTTTCTTCTAGCTTTTAGTGTATTATTATTCTTAATGTACAGTATCTTTTTTCAAGTACAAGCGTTTATACTATATATATTTTTTGTATTTATTTTATTACTTATTTCATTCTTTTATTTTATTTTGTTTGGTGTTATTTATTTTATAATAAGTAGAAGTATATTTATTTTCTATTGTATTTCATTGGTTCATTTGCATTTAATAGTTTTTGACTATTCTCTGTTTATTTTATAATTCTATTTCATTTATATATTTTCTTTGTCTAACATATTATTTTATAAATTTTTCTTTCTTAGCGAAGGAGTACCGGAGTGAGTACCCGTAGATGATTGCTTCTAAAGCAATCGAAAATTGGTTTTGGTCCTACATTTGAATGTGAACCTCGTTGTTCCCTCCTTCTTCACTCTCTCTTTCCTAGATATGGTAGATAGTTAAGACGTTTTTCCTGCTGTAGATATATTTATTCTCTTGTCATATATCTACTCTCTCCCCAGTAACGATAGACATTTGTCATAATGTAGCATGCTTCTCTGCTCATTCTTTTGTATCTATCTTCTTGCCTGCTCCTTTCTCCTTCCTTTTCTCGAGTTTGATCCTGTTGTCTCTACTCCGTATCTGTTCTTCACCTTTCTGCTACTACTTATCTCCCTTCTACTTTCTTTTCCCCTCAGCCACCCTCTTTTCTTCCTAGTTATCTCCTTCTCTCTTTGTATGATTCCTCTTTATTTTTATATTATACTATGCTTTTCTCTAACATTTTATATCCTCTCCTTCTCCTCTCTCTTCTATTTTCCTCCTCTCAACATCCCTTCTCCTTCTCCACTAAACAAGACGATTCCCTATATACCTTATTTTCCTTCTATTTCTTCTTCGCCTATGGCTTTAAACCAAATCGGTACAGTCTTCTAGGACGGGTGTCGATCACTCTACATGTCACGAGAAGTATGATACCAATATATGTATATATGAATGGTTTGCGGCCGTGCCGTGCGGTGATGATGGGAGAGTCGTGCATCGTGCCTGTCCATACCGACTGTTTATCCTGGCTTACGTCCGCGTTCCAATAAGCAAAATCCAACATCTTAATACACATGTTTTTCCAATTAGAGAAGACCACATTTTTCTGGGCGAGTTTGGGCAGCCTTCTCTCGTGTGTTATTTCTCTGCCATAAAAAGCTTTCACAGTGATAATTTCATTCATCTATCCTTGCAGTATGTCGTTCGGAGTCGGCAGTAAAACAGTAGGACTCGTCCGCCAATTTTTATAGAAAATTAATAGAGGCCACGACGCAAATGGGAGTGAGCTCGGCCTTACATCATCTTTGGAGGCTATCTCGCCAGCTGCTTACATTAATTTTTTATTGTTTTATATATTAAGGTGAGTATAGAAAATATAAAATTTTAATATACAAAAGTTTTTAGGATATTAACAATCACACAATTAAAATTGTTCTGTTCCAACCTTACAAATATTTCCTGTCGCTTCTGACTAATTGTTTGAGCTTAAATTTCACTTTGACTGGTGGTCGAATATGTCCAAAATCTTATATGGGTTTAAATAAAAACGACAACAAGAGTTTAAGGCTACTGTTTTTGTGTTGTTGTATATTTTATTTGTGAAACTATTGACTTCCTATCTAGCCTGCTCCTTTTCACGTTCCGTTCCAAATTAGATCTAGTATGTATTGACTGCATTATTTGATGCACAATAAAACTTACTGATTTAAATATGTTTTTTGTGAAAACTGGCTATACTTGGGAGGCGTATACTAGCTGTCCTTATATTTTGGAAAAAATCGGTTTACACCACACAATGTGTACACATATACACTCACATTTGTACCCATATACATAGTATGTAAATATATACCTATATCATATCGTATGTACGAGATACATTTTTAATTTGTATACAGGATCTGTTACATATCATCATCGTTCAATAAAAGGTTTAATTGACATATCAATGGCTTCACATCTTGCCATGACAATGAATGTGTATGGCCAAACATATACATATGCATATAAATATTTATAATGGGTATTCCATCCCATTTCGGACCATTTTGAACCACACCCCTTTAGAATTTGGCTGAAAGTTTTTTCTTCTTTTTCTAGCTTACGAAAGACGTTTTTCAGAAGTTTTTCAAATTTTTTCATCCAACTCAAAAAGTTATGAGTTTTTAAAAGCAAACACGTTTTTGTTTTCAAATGCTAAAACTTTTTCAAATTACCGTTTGGGATCTTTTTTTTTTAAATTTTTGTTTTTAAATGTACTTTTCGGAAAAAATTCAAAAAATTTTTTAAAGTTTTTTTTGTAATTTTCAGTTTTCGAATTTTCGAATTTCAATCCTTTTTTTTCTCATAAAAAAATTCATAAATTCTGCAATCATCCCACAAATCCCGGAGTGGGCCGAGAATATATTTAAGTGTAAATACTTCTCAAAATGTTTTGTTGTCCGCTAAGGTACTTTTACAACCATATTGTTTTTATTTTGAAAAACATCTCCGTCCAGTCAAAAATACGTTTGTCCATATTTTTGAAAATGCAAAGTTATAGCCTTTTGGCAAAAATTGACGTTTGCGACTCATTCTGTTTTAAATATGGTTTTTGACATATATACGGTTTTTTCGGAAAAAATACGAGATTTTAAAGTTGTCCATTATAATATTCTCGGCCACTCTCCGTGATCTCGTTGGGATTGTATTGCAGATGTGCTTGAAGTGTGTTATAGAGAAAAAAGGGTCGAAATATCGTGAAAAATCTCGAAAAACTGATTATACAAACATCTTTAAAACTTTGTTTGAATTTTTTCCGAAAAGTACATTTAAAACTAAATTTAGGGAAGATCAAACGTCAATTTTTGATAAGTTATAGCATGTGAAACAAAAGCGGTGTAAATTCAGTACTTTTTTGAGTTGGATATGAACAAAACAAATTTGATAAAACTTCTGAACGTCTTCGTATATAAGCTAGCTAGAAAAAGACGAAAAACTTCGAGCCAATTCTAGAGGGGTGTGGTTCAAAATTGGTCGAAATGGGATGGAATACACCCGATATATAATTTGATATCGTCCAAACCCAGGCAATTGCAAACAACATTTTTCACATCGTATGTAGGGTACATATGAGTCTACCCCGAGTTTACTTCTTACATATATGTATGTAACATTAGGCCCGGTTTTCCGTACATGTCAACTCAGTTTGTTTAACTACGCTTAACCTGATTCTGCAGTTTCAGTCTACTATTACTGCTGTATACACACTGAGGTTAAGCGGCCGGAGTGTGCTGGACAGAGGTTGGAGACTCGTGCGTTAACGGTGTCATCAGTTAGTTTGCGTGTTCGTTCGCAACTGGCGCGTCGAATATACCCACAATGCATTTGGGCTGTGAGTACCATTAGAGCTCATGCTGATCTACTAGCATACTTCTTAACTCTCAAGAGTTTGTGTCGGAAACAGTGGCTCCACTCGAGAATCACAGCGTACTCAGCAAAAGAGGGAATTTTTATTAGACAAAAATGCTATTACTTAAGTTGAAAAATTTATTACAATCTTGGTGTCTCTACTGGACGTCGAAGTAAGATTGCCTCTCACAGTATTTTCACGAATTAAATAAATATGTATAATTAATTTTGATGATTACGCTATCAATTACTGTCTATCAACAAGGTGTTTATTTCGTACAAAAAACAGTGGTTGGTTTTGGGGAAGCTCCTGCAGATTTTGTTTCACTCCACACTCAACTCGATATCCCAACTTGAGAAATTGTGTGATATTCGGTTGAGAACTATGCATTCTCAAAATCTCTCAAGGTCGGAAAATATCTAGAATGACGTCTTAAGGTAAGGTTTCGGACGTTGAGATTCGAGAACTATACATTTTACAAAATGGTTGGATCGTGATTGGAGAATGAAGTTGGATATCAACTAGAGAACTATCTGTAGAGACGAAATCGATTAATAACCCATGTTGGATATCACCATCCGGAACTAGATATATTCAGCTGCGAGAAATTGTTTTTCCATGTTTGTTGCGTAGAAAATTCAGCTGTTCGCCGTATCTACCGTATATCTAGATATAAAACCAATGTTGCAGCACAAAAGCCTACCCCTAGGGTCGGCTTACTGTGACTAAGAAACTGCTCAGGTTGGTTTACTGGAGTTTGAAGTGTGACTAGAGTTTAGCAACTAGTTTAAGCTTAGCTTAACCAACTACTGGAAAACCGGCCGTAACAATACAAGTTCCATTTGTCATTGTCCTTATCCACTACTGAGACGTACGACAATTTTTGTTTGCCTTTTATATATCCATTGTATATAGATGTATGTATCTCAGTCTACTTGTTATCTAATATGACAATATAAAGATTTTACAAAACAACTCATTAATTAAGCACGACATTATATATTCGTTTACAATTTCTATATTGCTACTTGTCTTGCATATTGAGTGCACTTCATGCTTAAGATTTAAAGCCGTATTTTTTGAGGCGAGTGGCTATACTTATATAGGTGAATTTCAGAGAAAGGTATGAAAAAGCACTCACCCATTTCAAGAATAGAAACGAAGAAAAATAGGTCCAATAGTAAGGATTGGTGTGAGCTTAGGTTAGTTTGAACGGCGTCCATGAGAACCTCACTTAGACTGAATGAGTCGCCGTGCTACACAGAGTTTGTTTTAACGACACAACTGAAAACCTATCAAAACCCAGGACCTATGTTATAAAACTACACTCCGTCCTCTTGCAAATCCTAGAAAGCTTCCTACGATTTAGCAACTTGCTGCTCTAGATTTTTGCTGACAGCTGTATCACTACTATACCTGGAGTCTTAGCTGGAGCGCGCCGGGCACGGAGCACAGAACGTGCCGAACGTTTCTCCTCCAACCGCACTTCCACCATACCTGCTATCACTGACCAAGCCTGCATTAAAGCATGTGACGCCAGAGGCAGTGTCACAGTCCGAATACGTCATGAGTCTATTGTTAGTCGAGGTTGTAAGACCACCCATAATCTCGACACCTTACAACCGCGCGCTTAAAACCTACGCCTTTCACCCGCGTTGGTCTCGATCATGTGCACCTCGCGCCTTCGCTTAATCTCGCCCAGTCCCTAATTGGGACGTCTACGAGCAAGCTTCAAGGATGCGCCTGCTAGTTCATCCGCTTTTTCATTCCATCTATTCCCATATGCCGGATCCAATATAGATGGATGCTTCTCCTCCCTGGCCCGAGTCTCTCCAGAGACTGCTTTACACCTCAGCACGCATTTAGATGCTGTGCTATGCGAGTTTATATTGCCCGTAATTGCTGCTTGCTCGTCATATAAATGTGTAACACGGTTGCAGCTTAAGCTATTCTCTCTCCAGGGTTCTTTCCTGCGCCCACATCGAGCGCAGATAGGTAATCAGGTGAGTCTGTTCATCTTGTAATTGATGACACTATACACTCGCGGTCTTTGCAGCTAAACATTTCTTTTATCGTGTCGACTTAGAAGACTCAGCTCATTGCTCCACCATGGCGCTTTGCTTTTCTCCCCATGAATCTTCTTAGAGGGTGTGGAATGGACATGATCCAATTGTTCGACTAGTCGCCTCCTCCGTCTGGCAACATTCCGCTAGTGGCGGCTCAGCGCAAGTGAAGCTCAGCTGTGCTTGCCGACACCACCGCACATAACCCAAGTCAGTTTATCTTAAACTACCATGACGATCGATCGTGCCCGTCCGCATCCGCCGTCAAGTTCGCTCCTATCCCGCGCGCGCGTCAGCTCAGTTCTACTCTTTATTAAGAATTATTAATTATTATTCTATATTTGGTTTATAGTTGACTATACGCTATGTTACACTTACATACAACTAAAATCACGCTTGTGCCCTATTATTTTAATGTAAGTGCACACGTGCAGATGGACGTAGACAGAGGGCAGCTTTGGTCTACGCATCATAAGCGGCCCTCGTAGGAATTCATTAGATCCTCAAGTTCTCCACATTAGGCAATCCCTTTGGTGGACATTGGTATGCTCTGGTTTGAATTTGAGCCTAGATCGAACTTGATCAAATACATTCATATACTCACAGTGGTATACCAAGAGCGACTCAATGCGGCCGATTAGGCATATGCATTTTCCTCCAGCCACTGTCATCTTGTTTGTTATAATTCGTTGTATGGATATGCAAATTCGCACCGACGTGAACAGAGCGGATGGAGGACACAAACTCAATATATCTCCGCAATGGAACGGAAGTTCAAATTTTATAGCGTATTGAAATAAGACGATACAGTAGACGCTCACAATTGGAAGCACGCGTTGTTCTAGGGTGGTTTATATGTCTGTGAAAAATTCTTCCAGTCCTGACAGTGATTCATATACACTTAAAATTAAAATAACACCTTATGCGAATCCCTCAGTGGAAGTTACCATGGACTGCCCCATGTATAAAGACAAGTTAGTTATATTTGAGGTGATGTTTTAAATGTTTGTGGTGGAAAACATAAATATAACTGCAAGCGCGATAGCCTCCGAAGAGATTTAGCCGAGCTCTCTTCAATTCGCGGTGTGTACTCCTTTGATTTTTTCAAACAAGTTGGTGGCATGGGACCTACATATTTTTGCCGACTCCAAACGGCATCTGCAAGGCAATTGACTTTCACTTCTCATGCGAGGGCGACCCCGCTTAGAAAAAATTTGTTTTCTATTGAAATTTTCGATGTTCGCTTTGCCCTGGGCTGACACCCAGATCTCGGTGTGGTAAGGGGATCACGCTACCACCACACCACGGCGGGTGCCGTTTATGTCATTAAAAAACTAATTTCACATTCAAATATATGGGCTTAATTTTTGCTGTCTGTAAATATTAAGACTTGTCATTTTTGTGACTAGATACTATAAGATTATAGTTTAAGAACCGCAACTGTTATATGCCTACAATATTACCGTTATAATCGACGCGAGCTTCCGTATCCACTTACACTTTTATACATATGTAAATCTACCTATCACACAGCCTATGACACTAGCTAACACTATCGAATCACACTCTCATTGAAATACATATGTACTAATGATACATATGTATGTGAAAAGCTCCTCACATTCACTTTGTCATAGGTTTTTCAGTAGGACTGCTTGACTCCAATATGACGTACTCTATCTATTGAGGCTCTTATATTCACCCAGCAACCATATATCAAGCATGTCCATTAAACTGGGTCGATTTGTTATGGACGACAGTTAACCGATATCGCGCCATCGATTTTTCGATAGGATTTGGGCTCAGGGAAAAAAGTTCCACTACGCATATCCAAAAAAATAATTTTCAATGCTGCGAAAAAAAATAGATGGAATGAAAAACGGACGATACTAGCTAAAAAGGGCGCAGCCCTTGAAGCTTGCTCCGTAGACGTCCAATTAGATGGCGAGATTAAGCGAAGGCCAGAGGTGCATATGATCGACCAAGCGGAAAGAAGGCGTGGGTTCAAGCGCTGGGGCTGTAAAGTGTCGAAGATTATGTGTAGGTCTTACAACCTTTAGACTAACAAGTGCTTCTATCATTAAAAGAGAGAACTGTAGACTCATGACGGGATTCCAACTGGACACTGCCTTCTGGCGTAACATGCCTTTACATTAGGCTTGGTCAGTGATAGCAGATGTCAGGAAGTGCGGGTTGGAGGAGGAAACGATCGAGCACGTTCTGTGCTCGTGCCCTGCACTGTGCCAGGCTAAGACTCAGCTATTAGGAGTGATACAGCTGTCAGATCTAGAAGCAGAAGTGGCTTAAGTCCTAGGAAGCTGCTAGTATTTGCCAAGAGGACGGAGTTATTTTATAATATGTCTGGTGTTTGATAGGGTTTTTCAGTTTGGTCGTTAAAACAAACTTCTGGTAACACTACGGACTCAATCAGTCTATGTGAGGTCCTCATGGACCGGCCAAGTTCAACCAACCTAACCTAACGTTTTTACAACAGTTTTTTGAAAAAAAATATTTTTTGGGTTTTGGGAGTGTTTTGGTCGAAAAATTAACCCTTTCGCCATTTTTTTTCCAGGCTCGAAATTATTTTTTGGGTATGCGTAGTGGAACTTTTTTTCTCTGAGCCCGAATCCATAGAAAAATCGATGGGCTCGATATCGGTTAACTTCGTCCATACAAATCGACCCGACGCAATGTGCATTATGTAAGTATATAAGTGTGCAACATACAGGACAAATCGATAAGGAGACACGAATTCTGGCTACAACAAGTAAATGCCTCAAAATAGGAATTAGTGTCAGCGTTCCTGCAAACAGAGCAGATAGGACGAACTAGATCCAAGCTGTGAGGTTGCAATCAGTTCGGAACTATAGACAAGGTAACGCATCGGGACACTCTTATTACATATACTGTTATATTGATCTAGAATGGATTGGATGGCTAAACTTTTCCAGTACTTCAATATGAAGGAGAGACTGATGTGTTCATAGCCTTCGGATTTTCATGTGCTCGTCTTTGCTGCTTCTCTAGATAAGCGGAACATGTGATACTCGCCCAATAGGTCCTTTACAATCCTTACAGCCTTGGATCAAGAGTCAGAATGACCAATCTGTACCTTTCACTCTGTACAAATGAACGCAGGAGATGTTTCCTGCATATTTGGTTATATTCGGTTAATAAAACGACCCAGTCTAAGTCCATAGTGTAGCATGCTCCATTTTTACGAAGTGGCAAAATTCTCCCACACCAATTGTAAGCCCCCCTTTATGAATAAATACTATCTTCAGGCTACTCACATCACCGTATCTGTTGGTTGATTCTGATATTTATAAACCCATAAAATCTCTTCTGATTTTCTGTTTACTGATTCCGCTTCCATTTCATGTCAACAATTGTGTGCACCCATATGTGCATCTCAAAGCTTTTTATGTACAAAGTTAAAATTAGATAATCCATAATAGTTAGTGCAAGCTCCAAATGCCAGTCAACCCTTCTACAGCCCTACCCCTTTGGGAGATGTGGCTGTCGCATAGCTTAATTGCATGCAAGGATAGTACATACCCCTTGCCGAGACCTACAACACCTCTATTGTGTGATGTTATAGCTGTTTGTTGTGTTGACAAATTTTGTATACAACATTTAATTCACTGGGCAAATTTTTTAAATTATTTTTTTTGTGAATTCATTTATGTCGTCTGTTATCCTACGTTTCCTGTCTAAAATCGATGCGTTTTGCGGCATTAAGAGCTTGTAATTTAGTTAAAAATAGATGCCTTAATAATAAGCATAATGCATTGTAGTACGATGGTGTAGAAACTCCTTGAATATTTAATAGACTTAGGTTGTTTTTCTTTCAAATATGTTGAGAGAGTTATTTAAGCTAGCGAGCAAGTAGAAAATTGAAGTTCTCGCTCGATGAACGATTGCTCTATAAGGGCACTTGCACAATGGAAAGTTAAGTTTTTTCTACCAGTAAGCATTAATGAGTCATACATTTTTGCAATTTCAAAATTAACTCTGGGAAAAAATGTTAACTTTCGTTCTGCAAGTGGGCCAAGTCTCTATTATCTTGTCCTGATGCAACGCTCCGCACCATCGACGGTCTGTAATGCCTTTTTAGAAAGTTCGGTAAGTATCGCATATAAATTTCAAAGAAGGTAGGAACACATTGCGATATAGAAAGTCTCGGAGTTCCCGTAAGTTCGCGGTGTTTAGAGAGAAACGTTTTTAGTTGTACCTAATCAATATTTCGGAGGTAGTGGCACCTTAAGTTGATATATGAAGTCGAGGAGCTACCAGTAAGCTCGTCGGCCTGCAATTCCATTTTAGGGAGAAGCAGTTAGTTTGAGAACTTTTACCGACTTCTATGTCAACTACAATTAACCAATTTTGGACTACTCCGCCGCCTGCATCACAAAATCCAAATGAATATAAGGAAGAAAGAGTTCTTAGCTCATGGTTTTTATTTTATATTTTGAAAAATTAGGACTCGCACCTTCTTACAAAGATTATTTGGCCACAGTTTCGTTTTTGTTTTGCCCTGAACAGTAGATACAAATTTACACTTCAAATACATGTTCAAAGAACACCCGTATGTCCTCACATATAATAAAATTCATATGGAAGTTTTTATTCATAGTAAGTGCAAAGCAAAAGCACTTCATATGATGAACGAGCGCTTCATTATAAAAACAAATTGACAACAAAAACTATTCAAAATAATTATGCACTGATTGTATTCAAATTGGTTTATTAAGAAAATTAAAAAATCCCAGGCATTTAAGGGTGACTCGGAAAGGGGTTGACTGGAAACTTTCACACAGAGTATATTAACTTTGATTGGATAACGGTTAATTGTACAGGTATAAAGGAATCGAGATAGATATAGACTTCCATATATCAAAATCATCAGTGTCGAAAAAAAATATTGATTGAGCCATGTCCGTCCGTCTGTCCGTTAACACGATAACTTGAGTAACTTGAGATATCTTCACCAAATGTGGTACACGAGCTTATCTGTACCCAGAATAGATGGTGTTGAAAATGAGAGAAATCGGATGATAACCACGCCCACTTTTAATATATATAACATTTTGGAAAAACACAAAACAAACCTGATATGTAGTAAATGATTACACTAGAATGTTGAAAATTTGACGTGTGGACTGATGATATTGAGACTTGCGTAAAAATTTAAAAATTTTTTTTAATATGGGCGTGGCACCGCCCAATATTATTAATCATAAATCAAAAATCGTTTAAACCTATCGTAACAAAATGCGGCAAAGATGTTGCCTTTGCTATAAGGAATGCTTTGAAGAAAAATTAACGAAATCGGTTAAGGACTACGCCCACTTTTATATAAAAGATTTTTTAAAACGGTCGTGGACGAACAAAATAAGCTATATACCTGCAAAAAGGGCATTTCATTTCCCAAGTGAATTTATAACAATAAATAGGAAAAACTTCTAATTTTAAAAATGGGCGTGTCACCGCCCCTTATATGACTAAGCAATTCTCTATGTTTCGGGAGCCATAGCTCGAAGAAAAATTAACTGATCGTAATAAAATTGGTACCCACATTTTCCCTATAGCAGGAATATTTCTAGGAAAAAATGGACGGGATCGGTTAAGACCACGGCAACTTAGAGATAAAACAAGTTTAAAAGGGTCGTAGACTAAATAATAAGCTATAACTTAGCAAAAAATAGTTTTGTATCAATGATATTTCGCTTATCAAGTTTATTGTAAGAGGAAATGGGAGAGACATTTTTTTTAAGGGCGGTGCCACGTGTTATGTAGAGAAGTAATTTATCTGAAATGAAATGTGCAATTGAAGCTCATGCTGAGTATATAACTTAGACACCTTTACTTGTTTTGGCATTATGTTAATGGTATTAAAAATCATTGTAAGCCCAATGTGCGCGTCTTGAGATATTTGAGACCCGGGGTCGAAAATTTAGTACTTCACAAATATCCCGCTTCCTACGTTTTGGTCAACTTTTGAGCTCTGTTCGAAGTTGGACATCATGAAATTCTCCACAGAATCCAGCCTGAAGTACTTTTTCGTGGTCTCAACCATTCTGAGCTGAGGCTCGAGCAGTTGCTGAAACTTTGCCATCGATATAGATTAGATATTAATGAATCGAACTCGTTCAAAATAGTAACATTTGGGTAACCAGCAACATCGATCAAATTTAAAGAAATGAGCGTGGTTTCGCTCTTTTGGGCTCAGTTTTTCACCAGTTTCCAACGCTGTACCTCCAGTAATAATTCACGTATCGAATAGTGGAGATGACCTGAATGCCATATTAATGACTGAGTGAAGTTTGTTGAGCTGGGTTTTGAGAATTAATTTTAATTGCTCTTGAGTATTGTGATGACATCGTGATTTACGAAATGTTTGAGGAATCGATATATGTGACCCGGTCTATGAAAAAGGTGGCTTATGACTCAAAAATAAAATTGCAAGAAACAGCTGCAAACAGCTGTTTTTTTAGTCATAAGCCACCTTTTCATAGACCGAGATCACATATAATAACTTTTAAGCTTTTTGCACAATTAAAAAGTTTTATTTTATTTTTTTAATGATATTTAATCTTTAAGCGTCTTTTAGTCATTCACAATCTTTATATACATTTTTTATCTCACTATTTCAGGTGCTGCCATTAAGTGCTACGTATGCAATAGTCATAAGGATGCATTGTGCACTAGACATACCACCAGATCACTTGCTAAAGGACTGCCAAGTAGATTATTCTACACGTGGCAAAGGTATAACCAACCTATTGCCGCAAGATCTCGCAAATCATTGAATTCTCTGTAAACAACTGTAAGTACACAAAATTTATCAAAAAATAAAAGTTTTTTTAGTCAAAACCATAGACGGGCATACTGCAGTTGAAAGTAAGCGGTTTTTCGAAATGTCAACGAGTAAAATTAATTTTATTGCCAATAAAGTCATAATGCGATATAAAGGAGTCTTTAACAAATCGGTTTTTTGCATTACCAGTAAAAATTTGCTACAGTACTTTAGAAATTTAATGTACCGCTTATAGAAACAGAGTTTCATTAACAGTAGAAAAAAACTAATTCAATGTAAATCGCGGTCAAATTTTACTGGTAGTGCAAACAAAATTGCATATGCGTATACTAAATGCTGATTACACTAATTTCGTCATTAAGCTATAAATTTTTGAATGTAATTTTAACTGTAATGTAAGTTTGTTTACATTACCAGTAAAACTTTTTTATACTCCCATTACTTGTTATTGAATAAATATTATTAATGCCAACTTTAAGTGAAAATGTAAATAGACTTCAGGCCGTACCGATACCGGTGTACGCGCTGCGGTGCACCAGGGGCCCCAGCACCGAGGGTCCCCAAACCCCCCAGTCGCAAATTAATTGCTACTTCAAGTGAATCCGAAATAAGAGTAGAGGCAGAAAATTCGTTCAAAAGATTCCAGATCACATATTCCCATTGTTTCCTGCACAGTTGATGCCAATGAAGCTGCGTTCAATTCAAAAATAAGTCAAATGAAACAATCAAAGAGCTGGCAGATTTTCTTGTAATTGAAAAAGTTCATTGATATCAAATTTTTCAGATATTTATACTGCTGTATAATGTTCTTGACCATCCCAGTAATAACTGCCACCGCTGAACGATCATTTTCAAATTAAACTGATCAAAATATATTTCCGAAGTTCGATGGGTAATGAACGATTAAGGCAGTCCTATCTATTGAAAATGAAAGAGCTCGGAAAATTCATTTTTCAAAAACAATCGATGTATTGCGAGTATGAAAAGTAGAAAAAAACTTTTCTAAAATGAGAGATACAAGAAACTTACAATACGTTCAAGAAAATTTGAAGTTATAATGTCTCTGAGATTTTACATTGAGTTATTAATAATTAATTTACTATACGTTTTCCAGTTTAGTTCAGAAAATTTACAATTCAAGTTCAGAAAATTACAATTCAAGTTCAGAATTTCCAATTTAAATTCAGAAATTTACAATTCAAGTTCAGAGTTTCCAATTCGAGTTCAGAAAATTACGATTCAAGTTCAGAAATTCCATTGGAATAATCTGAACTTGAATTGTAAATTTCTGAACTTGAATTGTAAATTTCTGAATTTAATTGGAACTCTGACTTGAATTGCAGTTTCTGAACTTGAGTTGTAAATTTCTGAACTTAAACTGGAAAAGGTGTAGTCAAATGTAGTGATATAAGAATATTTATTCTTTTGTAACGCTTAACAGTTGTGATTAGCGACACAAGTAGTACGACAATTTGGCTATAAAAAAGTATGTAAAGAAACTATGTATGCAACATAATATAAAAATATCCTACAAGCAAAACCTTTTGTGTTGTTATAACCTTTTTTTTAAAAAAGGGACTCTCTGTAAATTTTGCACAAGGGCCCCATAACTCCGGTACGGTCCTGATACGGCTCTGATTGCAGTCAAATTTTTCTAGTAATGCAAACAAACTCACATTGTCCGTTCAAAAAATTGCAAATAACATATAATTTCGTTTAAAACAAAGGAATATTAAAGATTCTTTGTGATTTAAAAAATAATAATATTTTACTGGTAATGCGAAGAATCTTTTATTGTTAGTAAAAAGCTGCTAATTTCTGCATTTAGTCACAAATCCATAAATCTTTAGAAGCTTGCATTACCACAAACAACGCTACTGCTGCTTAATTTAAAAGAAAATTTTAACCAATATTAGACCGTTTCTCACACAGAAACTTAATCGAATCACAATTCTGTTTAATGAAAATAATTAAATTTCCCTTTTCATACTGGTTACTTTTGCTCATTTAAAGCGAACATCTGGCAGCAGCCCCAAAAAATATTTTGTTTTAATCGGTTTTATTTAGGTTGACTTTACAGGCAGGCTGCATGCACGGCCGTTGTGAACGAATCTTGTAATTAAAATTTAAGTAACTTCCCGATAAGCTACAAGCTTGAAACTTGGAATGTAGTTCAGAACCCGATGACAATGCAATAATAAGAAAAAAATCGCCGCTAGGTGGGCGCAAGGATCGAGATATTCGCAAAATTCGCATTTGTTGTCCGATTTGGCTCATATTTGGAACACATAATACATGCAAGAATAGAAATCGACCTGTGAAAAAAATCGCCGCTCGGTGGGGCAAGGATCGAGATATTCGCAAAATTCGCATTTGTGGTCCGATTTGGCTCATATTTGGAACACATAATACATGCAAGAATAGAAATCGACCTGTGAAAAAAATCGCCGCTAGGTGGCGCATGGATCGAGATATTCACAAAAATCGTATTTGTGGTCCGATTTGGCTCATATTTGGAACACATAATACATGCAAGAATAGAAATCACCTGTGAAAAAAATCGCCGCTAGGTGGCGCATGGATCGAGATATTCACAAAAATCGTATTTGTGGTCCGATTTGGCTCATATTTGGAACACATAATACATGCAAGAATAAAAGCGACTTATGAAAAAAATCGCCGCTAGGTGGCGCAAGGATCGAGATATTCACAAAAATCGTATTTGTGGTCCGATTTGATTTGGTCCATATTTGGAACACATAATACATACATGAATAGAAAGCGACCTATTGTGCCCGATTTGGCTCATATTTGGAACAAATATTGCATATAGTCCGGTAGAAGTGACATCAAAATATTTTGGAGTTAGAAGAGGGACAAGCATACGTGGCGCAGAGTCGAGTAAAGTCTTTGGAAGGATTATGTATTGAGGACTTAGATTGTAACAAATTGTCAGGAAAGAGTCCTTGTAATAATGAGTCACTAAATGAACTAAATAGAATGAGAAATAATAGGCAATTAAATAAAGACTAAAAACTTGAAAATAAAATAATTTAAAAAAAATTTTTAAGTTAAACGGTTTTATTGAAAACAATACTTACATGAAGTAATAATAATACGAAAAGCTAGAAAATAATTAGGTAGGTCCTAGGTACTAGTCATCACACTCCTTATCAATCTATGGCGTTGATCAGACAATTAAATAAAAGCGTTGGACGCGTCATATTTCTATTGATAGTCATAAGTAAAACCAACTGAACCTTAATCAGTTATGCTACGCCTAACATTTTTAGAAATTTCACGCGCCCAACGCTTTTATTTAATTGTCTGATCAACGCCATAGATTGATAAGGAGTGTGATGACTAGTACCTAGGACCTACCTAATTATTTTCTAGCTTTTCGTATTATTATTACTTCATGTAAGTATTGTTTTCAATAAAACCGTTTAACTTAAAATTTTTTTTTAATTATTTATTACAAAAAATAGTTAAAATGGAGAGCAGCCGTTTCCTTCTTAACTATAAATACAATCAAAATAAAATGCATACGCAACTACCCATAGATGTTTACACCTAACCAGTTTCGAAAAAGCCATATTACCTTTTGCAGCAAATGCGGCAAAAATTTATTATGAATTTTTTCGTATTTTTCTATTTTTCGTAAATTGTTGAAAATAATTAATTTTTGATTGTCATTTGTTATATTGACAATGAAATTTGAAGCACCAAGCAAAATCGACTGGATTTTTCACTCGATTAGACATTCAATAAAGCAATAATGAGATAATTAGAAATCATATTTCGTATGGAGGATTGAGTTCAATTAGGGCTTTAATGTAGAAAACTTGACTAATTATTCCATTAAGCCTCTGTGTGAAATTGGGCCATGAGAAACTTTTAACTGATAATACGAACGAAATTGCAGTAAAATTTAGTTTGAAATGCAAAAGTACTTATAAACTGCCATTTGTTTACTACGATTGCCAATATTAGAGATTTATACTGATAATGCTAGAGGAATGCGAATGCAAACAAACATGCAATTACGCGACTAAGCAGTAAAACTTTACTGCTAAAGCAATACTTTTGTAATAAAAATAACTGGCTACTGCATGATTGTTGTTAACGCAGTGTCAATCTATGGTTTTACATTACTCAATATTTTTTCCGCAATTTTTATAACTTTCTTTTTTTTGTTATTTGAACGTTTACAGTACCACCAGATAGTCGTATCATACGCTCGTGCGGTTTTCTAAATCAAACATCAACCAATTACTGTTATCAACGCGCCGGTTTTGGCGGTCGTCAAATTGTCTGCTCCTGTGACAAGGACAATTGTAACGGCGCTGGCGCGCTAAGCGTATCTTTTGTTGTGATGTTAACTGCTGTTAGCGTTTGGGCTGTGCTTTCTTTTTCAAACGTTCCTTGGTTTAATCCCCGAATTTCTTATGAGAATTTTTTTTGGAAATTCACTACAAATTTTATTTGTGATTTGTTTAATATTATTATTTTTTGGTATTTGTATTTCTAGTAGCTGAAAGTTGCTATAGTTGTTATATATATTTTCTTTTTAATTTGTTGTTCCTTTTTTGCATATGCGAACTAATCAAAATACGAAACGCATACGAAACACACAAAATTGCGAATACTTACGCTGCATTATTCCTTCACGCAAATGTAGATAGATTTACAGTTTTTTTTTGTTCAATACTGGTTCAAATTTTTATTTAACTACTGGAATATTCACAAAAACCCACATTATCATAGGAAAAAATCAAGGAGCAGCTGGCATCTAATAGAATTTAGTAAACAAACAAAAATCGCAACTAATGAGTTGGTTTTAAAGGTGAGTATGGATTAATTCATTGAAAGAAAAATTAGCATTTTTATAGAATTCTTGTAATATTCGATCGAATTTTTATAAATTTGACTGTTGTGTGGTTTTGGCGCTTTCGTCGCACCATGAAAGTGTTCATGCTACAACGAGCCCAAAAGGAAAGCATTTAGACTTATTATTTAAGAATTCATGAGCTGAAACACTGGCTTATAATAATTGATTATTCAATTATTATGTATGTTTTTCTAAGAGAAACTGAAAATAAACAAACATTACTGTCATATTGCGATGGTACCATTTCGAAAACCACCACGTAATCATCATCAGGCAATTTCGTAGTGTTATCAAAGGTTTTCACCGAGATTCGAACCGCGATACGGCGAACTGCAGTTGCCTTAACCACTAGGCTATCTTAGATTACATAAACATAAACACACAGTGCGTCTCCTGTGCGTTGCCGCCAAATAGTTTGAATAAGCCAATAAACGTGCAGTACGCCCTTTGCAAAATTGCTATGCCTGTGATTTAAAACCTTGGCAATGACGGATTTAGCTACCTGGCGCTTGTCTTTAACTTGTCTCTGTCCACTTCTACCCTTCCACCCTGTCTCATAACGAGGAACGGAATTTATCTGTGTGGGCGGCAGACATCGTTCTACTTCAGGAACGCACATAAAAACGAAGACTAATTCTACAAGGGTGCCGCAGAGTGGTGTCCTATCCCAACTTTATTTTATTTTAACATATCGAAGTTCCATTCCCCACCCGAAAGAGTTTCTATTGGTTCCTGAGCCTATGACTCTACGAGAACGCAACATGTCCTGCCTTTTTCTTGATGAGCTTTGCTGTAAGATAAACAAATATCTCCCTAGTATTTCCAGTTATTTTCACCTCGCGAAATTTGGCACCATCACCGACAAAATCTGCGGCGATCGTATTTACAGCGTGGACGTCGCAAATATTGGCCAATTGAGATCCACGTCGATGGCATCACGCTATTGACACTCCTACATCCAAAAATCGATCAGAATCTAAATTTTGACAAGAATTCACCCGAAATTGTACCTTAAGTTGAGAGGACATAGCAAAATCCCTGGCTGGCAGCAATTGAGGCAACGACAAAGATAAGCTCAAGCTACTTATAAAGGCAATTGGCCAGCCGCTTGTACGCTACGCGTTTCGGTATGGTTGTCGAGCTTAAAAGAAACGCACTGGAAGAAACTGCTGCAGGCCTGGCAAAACACCACGCTGACAACTGCCACGGGGTCGTTTCCTTATGTCACTATAAAGGTGAGGAACCAAGTGCTGAACAAATAGCTTCCGTTGAATTTTTAGAAACGGGACATCGTGAGAGACCATCTGATTGAAGTGGCCCTGCCTCGAAGAACCTAAGGCTCTCAGCGCCAGTCATGAAGAGTCGGCCAACTCTATGCCGAAGAATGCTCGTGGAACCTCGTTCTTAATAATGATAAATACATGGAACTTCAGCTGAGGAAAGCAGACTTTCCAGGGAGATGCGCGTGACTCTAGCACAACATCGATCTGGATAATAGATTAAACTCTTACTTACCCAAAATCAACACCGACATAAGCAATGTATGTCCTGCATGTAATGTGTACTCACAGACACAAGCCATCTTTCCACCAACCAAACCTCTAACACCATGTCGCTTCCGGCCAAACCTGTCAAAGACGGCAATAATTACTGCCTATAAAAGGTGTTTCACTTTAAGGCCCAGTTTTTCAGTGCAAGTTCAACTCAGTTTGTCAGTTAGCTACCCTTAAACATATTCTGCAGTTTTTCAGTCTACTTTAAGTGAGTTTAAGCTGAGCTTAAGCGGCCGGTCTGGGGGGTTAACTCTAATTAACCTATCAGTTGCGTTCTTTCGAATGGCGTGGAATATACCAACAAGCATTTGGGCTTGAGTACCATCAGAGCTCATGTTGATAACTAGGCATACTTTTAAATCTCAAGAGTTGTTTCGAAACAGTGGCTCAACTGGAGAATCATAGCGTACTCAGCAAAATAGGGAGTATATTATAAAGCAAAAAATGCTATTATTTAAGTTGAAAAATTTTAATTAACAACTTTTGGTCTCTAACTCGACTCAAATGTAAGATTCCATACTACAGTATTTTCACGAAAATAAAATGAAATATATATAATTTAAAAATAAATAAATGTGACACGCTAACCTCCGAAGAGATTTTAGGCCGAGCTTCCCTTCCAATTTGCGTCGTGCTTCTTTTAAGTTTTCCTACAATTGGGCGGGACGGGACTACTGTTTTATGCCGACTGCGAACGGCATCTGCAAGGAAGATAAGTTTTCACTGAGAGCCTTTCATGCCAGAAATACAGAGTGCTTGCCAAACACTGCTACTAATTGAAAAACCTTATTTCTAAAATTTTAATGTTGCTTTGCCCGGGGCGTGAACCCAGGATCTTTCGGTGTGGTAGGCGAGCACGCTACCATCACACCACGGCAGCCGCCTATATTATTTATTTTTGATTACTTACGCCTCATTGCTGCTATCATTAGGTGTTTATTTCTCACAATAAATAGCTATTTGCTTGGTGTACCACCTTGGAGATTGTTTTTCAACTTCACCTCAACTCGATATCCAATGTAGATATCAACTGGAGAAACATTCATTTAAGAATATTGAACGTTGAATAGTCATTTGAGAATGTACATTTCCCAAGATCTCTCGAAATTAGGATATCAATTGGAAAATATTAATGACGTTGGAGATCAACTCTAAACTTTTAATTTTACAAATTTTCTCAATGGTTGGATAGTGATTGGAGATGAAGTTGGATATCAACTCATGATCTATATGGTTAAGAGCAAAGAAAA
>JARSSU010028527.1:0-13015 GCA_029619165.1 Eurosta solidaginis
ATTCCTGTGACGAGAGCTTTAATTGGATTTGTAATTGCGTCGATTGCTAAAGTCATTGCGAATGAGAAGCAGATGCTGTCATTGGCAATAAGTCGCTGCGATTTCTTCTCAGCTGGTGGTGCGATTTAATGTGAGGTTCTCTAGTCGCTGTGACAAAACAACAGGTCCTTATTTATCTTCCATCTCTAGTAGGTGAGTATGGAGTCAGATGACACCACCTATTTCCAGGTTCGGATATGCTTCTCGAAATTTCCTAACGACAAGCCATAACTACAGAGATTACCTATGTAAATTTCGAAAGGACAACACAAAAATACCGAGCTCTGGAAGTAACCGACTTATTATTAAAGTAATGTTTCTATCTTATCCAAAACGTGGCTATTGCAAAGCTCCGATACACTAAATATCTGAAATCCTCCTAATCGAGGAGTACCTGCCCTGTGGCCCAAACTACTCAAATCGTGTCTTCGTTCAAAGTAGTTTCTTAAACAAGGCTGTGGTGAAATAACAAGATTTTTTAAAATCTTATAAATAAAAATGGCGTCCACAGTACTCAATCGTTTTTGACAAAATCTTTACAGTAGATTTATGCAATCACCCAGGATTTTTGTGGCTATATAAAAAATTTTTGGGAGTGGAACTGCCAGTGTAGGTAGGGGTGGGACTGGAAGTGCGAGTGAAAAAGCGAGTGAGACTTGGAGTAGGAGATGGAATGGGAGTGGGCCTGGAAATGTGATTAAAATAAGAGGCGAGTGGTAGGGAGAGCAGGAGTGGGAGCGGAAATGGAACTATAAGTAGGAGTGGGAGTGGTATGGAGAGTAGGAGTGGGAGCGGAAATGGAACTATAAGTAGGACTAGGAGTCGAAGTGAGATTTGAAGTGAGAACGTGAATGGATGTGGAAGTGAGAGGGAGAAGAAGAATAAGAAGTTTATGGAGAAAACGGAATGGAGGGCAGCACAGGGGATAGAGCATTGCGAGAAAGGAATACCGCTTTGTAAATATAAACAAACCAGTTTTCGGTCAAAACAACGTCTGCCGGGTACGCTAGTAATATATAAAATATGAACAAATGAACAGACATGCCTGCATATGAAAATTTGTTTTTGCAGTCATTCGACTATGAGTGCCTGACATAACAACATCCATATTGTTCGTACTAAAAGCCCACAGCTTCCCTTGGCGAGTTAAGACTGTCACAACTATGGGCGACAATAGCGAATTAACTTGTTTTGGTATAAACGGCGGCTATTTTGTGAGTTCATAAAGGATAAATTGACCAAGTTTGGGATTTGGCATGCGCCTGCGCACAGTTCAACACACTTCGCTCTATCTCATTTATTATTCCACCAATATGATGGTCATTGCATTGTATTGTTGGACCTTTGGGCCATCAACTAAAACCGTGCGCTAGGACGTTGGATTCGGTGCTATATTGAGTTTACAATTTGGCTCGATTTGGCGATGTCAACGAGTATGTAAGTAACGTCCATAATATTTCTGTATGTATTTGTGTGTGTGTGCCACTGCATGCACGTGCACTCAAATCAACATTGTACAAGTTTGGTTTGGCAGACAGCCTTGAAGCTGATGGCCGCAGTTGACACTATGACAAGGGTTAACAAAATCATCATCAATCTGTAGGTGAATATGGTGTGATATATGGTACATACTTACACATTTCTACCCGCTCGTACAATGTTGACTATTGGTTAGCCAAGTAGAGGAGCATTTATGCTATATTGACACACACCAAATGTGCAACAATTAAAATATAAAGAGAAGTGAGAAAAACAAGTCATCAACAACAAGACAACAACATTACAGACGAATATGGTGATAAAGATGTAGAATAAAAGTAAAAAACAAACTTTTTTAAGTGGAAATGATAGAGATATTTAAGTTAGAAAATCATCCTTTTACAGATTTTAGAAGAACTTCGATTTAGGAGCGTTTGTCTCATAAGGTAATTTGGTAGCACTTTTGATACAGCCGACAGAGGCAGAGATTGGGGCGCTCTTCCGCAGCTGAATATAACACATCTTGCAATTAGGAAACTCGAACAGGAGCTACAAGAGCTTTTTGGGCTTTAAATAATTGTCAACATATTTGAAAAGCTTGTCTCGGCGAGGCACTGACAAAACAGCTGGTATTGCTCAACATAGTTTTGCGAGATAATTGAATTTGTACAAATCCGATACGCCATTGATGATACAACTTTGGTTTCAGACAGCTTGCTGCCAAACGCTGCTGGTTGGGGAGTCATTGAGGACCTTACTGGCAGCAATCAAATGTATTAAATTTTCAAACCGACCACTCCAAGCAAAACGTCGAAAAGGTACGAATACATGGCACTATCTCTGTCAGACCTGCTATATCTCTAAGCCATGGAGGGAACGTGGAGGGAGGTGAATCCGTTAGTGTTGCAGCCCTATAGCTATGGAAGAGAAGGAACAAAACAAGGGAGTGAAGAAAGCAAGTAATCAAAAAAAACTTACGTGCCAGGGAGCAATGCGAAAAAGTGGTTCGAGACTCATTCGGACAGCGGAGCAGGTGGTCAATATAAAAACCATTGTCGGCGTTCTGCTTCTCAACCAACCATCTAGAAAGGATGAGGACGTTACCCAAGAAAACCGAACGGGTAACCATTCTACGAAAAAGAGCTCGAAACAGCTTTCACGGAATATCGCGAAAGAATAATCTTATCCACCAGATGGCAGACAGCACGCAAAGTTCTTTTTCTGAAGAGTGAAGAACATTCCTACTCTCCGATGACTTTCCACGCACTGAGCATGCTGTACACCGCAAAAAAATGATTTTAAGTCTTCTGAAGCAACTCCTAAAGGCAGGAATGAAGTTTGGAGTCTGTGTCACAGACGGCTAGTCTTCCGGAGAGTACTGCAAATACAAATACCAATAATTTTCCTGGTCATGCCCGACGAAACAAACATTAAAACTAAGTTATGGGGTCGCTTTTTCAAGGTCTCGCAATATATGGATAGATATCTTGAAGAACCTCGTGAGAGACCGGCACACAACGTACGAAAATATAAAGAAGATAGCAGGCGTAGCAGCTGAAGGTTTGGCGATGGACCTTATCTGTGTAGTATCACGACATTACG
Organism: Eurosta solidaginis; assembly: GCA_029619165.1. NCBI lineage: Eukaryota > Metazoa > Arthropoda > Insecta > Diptera > Tephritidae > Eurosta > Eurosta solidaginis. Next base: position 3,121 of record JARSSU010028527.1, read on the forward strand.
ACAGTTTTCTTAACTTAGACATGCCAAAAAGCACTTTGCCTGACACAACAGCATGAAATACTAACCTTGCACAGCTTAAACTAAAGCAGATCATACGAGCGTAAAAAAATGGATGACGGATCAATGTAAACGAAGGTAGTTCAAATGCAAATTAAGGGAAGCGAATTGCCTCAGCTTACAGTAACCATACCGAAATAAGCCCTTGTAGATATGCGAGTAGATACATATATTGTAGCCATACAAGTACGACAAGAATAGATTAGACGCTGGCAACAGCCGTAGTGCAGCAGCTGTGTAGAAAAGTGGTGTAGGAAGTTAGTTCCTCAAAATTACAGCCCTTGATTGGAGCGATCACATTGAGAGGACGACTTCTGCATTACTTAATTGTCAACCGGATACCGACCTCAGTAAATAACTCCACAGAATGAAAGAGGTTGAAAGACAAAACTACCTATACTGCGGAAACAAAAACGACTCGCGACATACACCACAATTTCGGCATATGCTAACACCTCGCTTAAAAGCGACAAAGACTAGACTATTGGCGACCTATCTTTGTGTAATGACATCAATAAAACGATCTGTGGAAGGGACGATTAGCCGTTACATTAGGCGTATACTTCTTGCTAAACAAACGAGATTCATAGCTCCTTAGCTAGCGTGAAAGTAGATGGAGCTTACGTAGCGTCATTTCGTACGCAAAGCAACGCTAAACGCGGTGTCAAATATGAAGAGTTCGACGGCGTAAGTGTTTGCGTTTTGTGAGTGGCCCATCAAAGTGCATAAAGCATTTACTCTTTCCATGAAACAAACAAGTATACGCAAAAAAACTATAAAAATACTTCTTTAAGGAATGTGTAAAAATTTCATTCGACAGCGTAGAAATTTCAGGTCGTTACATCGTTAAACATTCTTTTGTTCTAGGATTTTCGAGGTGCTGGCGGCCGGCAGTGGCAATAAACATTTGGAACTTACATTCAGCTAAGTGTCCTGTTACTATAAGGTTACTGAAGTGAGTTTCAAGAAGCCGTCACTATCACTTTATTTGAAGTTGATACAGCACCATTCATCTCCACAATGAGGAGTGAGTTAGACGTGAACGATAGATAAATGTGATGAGATTTTATTCTTGGTGGAAGCACCATCGTCAAATAGGCTATCTATGAAAACGTCTATTGGTGGAACCTACAAAACTATAGACGTATATCGGTCCAGTGCCTTGAAACGTGTGGACTTGGGCGAAAATCTTGCCATCACCATCCACTTCGTCATATAAAGGTGCTAGGGTGACTGCATTGATTTGGTATTGAATAAGATTTATTTCTGCCTGCAGAAGGCTTAGGTAATATATGAATAACTATGCTGTATTCCCTACAATTAATCTGCGATTTAGCCTGACTCCGACTAAAATTTAGCTCACAGTCACAAGAGTTCACTACCTATTGGATACATAAACGGTGTAATAGTTGTAGAATGCAACAACAAAACTGGGTGGAACTTAAATTCAAAAACTTTGAGGCACAGGTGTTCCACCCATCAAACTAATATATTATAATTGGCTTCGGTACTCGCAAAGTTTATATTATCCCTAGGCAAGGTTTAAATGGCGTGCGTTATAATTTTCCATACTCTAACTCGAAAACACTGGTAACCATAAATGAATGCCCTCGGTGAGGCCGAATGAGGCAAATTTGTCCACGCGAAATTTCCACCTCCCTTACCCCCACCAGCAGGTCTGAGTACTGAATCCACTTTCTCCACATTCTGACAGCTTCTCGCATGCTTGTTGGTAGCATATGTGATTATAGCTGTAACTTCCTCTTACTACAGATTCGTTGTCTGAGGAAGAAGCTCGTTATTTTTATGTTTGTAGCATCCCGGTTGGTGCATAACAGTTCGTCATCCTAACACCTTATTCTACGAGTTTCTTTAGGAAATCGCTCAAGGGTAGTCGCACGGAGTTGTTCACTTCATTCGTGTCCATTTCGCAATCTTTCCTGGTCATCTTTTCTACACAAGTTTGGGCAAAGGGATACCTGAAGAATTATCATGAACGCCTGCGAAATAGTTCCTGATTCTGTCAAATTAGTGTGTAATGCCTCAAGGCTGCTAACAAATATGGCTATGTTAGTTGATAGAACCGTACGAGTCTCACTTTTATCAAAACAGAAATCAACAAGTGACGTGATATAGTCCATGTTAGGGGTTAAGTCTGTTTTGATATCATTTAATTGTCGCTTTGCTTTATTATCTATTATCGCTATCAGAACGTGCGATGATTCCACATTTTCGATTCTTTTGGGGCAAGCTCTCCTTTTGTGGCAAAGCCCTTGCATGAATACACATTAGAGCGGGGTTAAATTGAACGGATGGACTTTTTTCCCACAGGAGTATAGCAAACACGTAATCTACAGATGATTCTAAGAAAAAAAACTCTAAGTCCGATGTCGAGTCCCCAACTTTTGCAAAATAGATATTTTGCCATATGAATGTACGGTTTGGCCAAAAAATCTTCATAGCTTCTGATAGAATTATAGGAAAAATATCATATTGGGCTTACTAGAATTTTAGTAGAGATATCTGGCTTAAATTATGAGAAATTAGCCTAGAATGAACTTTTAACTACTATATTATCATTTTGACAAGTTTCATATGGAAAATTTTTTTCTTCTTTACAGCTAAAATAAGTTCAGAACATTTTCAAAAACTTTCATTCAGACAGTCTTTCTTTTTATACTCAGCGTGCTTTGCACACAGAGTATATTAACTTTGATTGGATAACGGTTGGTTGTACAGGTATAAAGGAATCGAGATAGATATAGACTTCCATATATCAAAATCATCAGTATCGAAAAAAAATTCGATTGAGCCATGTCCGTCCATCCGTCCGTCCGTCCGCCCGTTAACACGATAACTTGAGTAAATATTGAGATATCTTCACCAAATTAGGTACGCGAGCTTATCTGGACCTTTTATATATATAACATTTTGGAAAACACAAAATCCTGATTATTTAGTAAATAATACACCTAACAACAATAGGCCAACAATAGGGAGAATCGGCTGCGGACCTGTAGAGTTTCCAGGAGCATGCGGCCATCATATAACGAAAAACGATAGGCAGCTGTCATTAAGATGAAGAGAAGGGATCTATCCAGAGTAGTTGCGGTGCTCACGGGGCATTGAACAATTGGGGTACATGCGGCACGGATGGGACTGTAACGCAATACCTCCTGTCGCAGCTGCAAGCGTCCGTAGGCGGAGGAAACGGCTGAGCATCTGCTGTGCGAATGCCCAGCACAATGTCGAAGAAGTATAAAGTTTCTTGGAAAGCCCTTTTTCGAAAGACTCCCAGAACTCAAGGATGTTAGGCCGGGAGAGCTTCTCAAATTTATAAACCCCACGGGATGGATATAGGGGGACGGGTTTTCCCTGAGGCGCGTGAAAATGTTTATTAGTCTTCTTACAACACCCTTTCATTGGTTAACTTACGAGTTTGTGGTATCAAAACGGCGCATGAGCGCTAATTGGAGTCAATTGGGACTCGCCACTCCAACCAACCAACCAACCAACACCTTGAATGTTGAAATTTGACATGTGGACTGATATTGAGACTCTCGATAAACATTTGAAAAACTTTTTTAAAATGGGCGTGGCACCGCCCATTTGTGATAAAATAAATTTTACAAATATTGTTAATCATAAATCAAAAACCGTTAAAGCTATCGTAATAAAATTCGGCAGAGAGGTTGGCTTTATTATAAGGAATGTTCTAAAGAAAAATTAACGAAATCGGTTAAGGACCACGCCCACTTTTATATAAAAGATTTTTCAAAGGGTGGTGGACGAATAAAATAAGCTATATCATTGCAAAAAAGAGCTTTATATCAATGGTATTTCATTTCCCAAGTGAATTTATAACAATAAATAGGAAAAACTTAAAATTTTAGAAAATGGGTGTGGCACCGCCCCTTTTATGACTAAGCAATTTTCTATGTTTCGCGAGCCATAACTCGAAGAAAAATTAACGGATCGTAATAAAATTGCGAAGACAAATTTTCCCTATAGCAAGAAATATTTCTAGAAAAAATGGACGAGATCGGTTAAAGACCACGGCATCTTAGATATAAAACAAGTTTATAAGGTTTACAAGGGTCGTAGACTAGAATAATAAGCTATAACTTAGCAAAAAATTGTTTTGAATCAATGATATTTCACTTATCAAGTTTTACTGTAAGAGGAAATGGGAGAAATTTTTCTTTTAAACGGGCGGTGCCACGTGTTATGTAGAAAAGTAATTTATCTGAAATGAAATGTACTATTGAAGCCCACGCTGAGTATATAATGTTCGGTTACACTCGAACTTAGACACCTTTACTTGTTTCGAATTCGTTTTAGTAGAAAAAAAATTTTCAAAAAAAAACCTATATTTTTAAATTGAACCGCTCTAATACACATCCACTCAATTTATCGCGATCCTGGTGTTTCAATTGGTATTGAAGCCAGCGGTTTCCTGAATGTATAACTGGACATGTATAACTGGACTTGCCACCAAAAACTCTATGTAGAAGAACAATGATACGAACTCATTTCAAGATCTCAAGTGATATTTCGTGATTCGTAATTCGCATAGCTGAAAAAGATACCTTAAAAATTTGGGCGTCACCAACACCATAACATACAAATCCAATCTTAAACAACTTGGTGGCAACATTGCCATGAGCCCCCCCCAAGCAGTAACAGTTTGTGACGGCGTAGAAGCCTCGGAATCACCTGATGACTAAATTAAAATGAAATTCTTTGCTGCAGTGCATTGATTGCGCGCGTCTGTGTGTCGTGAAGTCTTGTGAACTAATTTCGTAAATATTTCGAATGATCTCATTCCAGAAGACGACGAAGACGGCGGCGAGTACAGCGAAACACGAATTTGTTTTAATTTTCATTTCATTTTTTTTTGTTGGCTTTATTGCAATTTTTGCACAAAGGCGCACAAGTGAATTTTTAATGAATACCAATGAGGAATCACGGTGTGCGGTCACGAGCAACAATCCAAACAATTCAAGGCGCATACACACACACATACACACATGCACATACAACACACACAGTTACAAAGTAAAGGTCTCAACTCGAATGTAGGACCTAAGCTGGCAATCGACCAAAAACAAAGCAAGTAGCTGCGAAACCAAAACTAGTGGTGCACCATGCCGACTAGCAGCCGCAAATTGTTGTTGTTGTTGTTGTATTACACTGCTGTGAAAATGTTGCATGTCAAATATAAAGTGCACAACAACAACGAAGATTTTCAAAGACGTAAAAGCAGTTGCCAAGATAAAATTCTACAACTTGCAGCAATGCAGTTGGTGCAGAAAACGCAACAACAACAATGACAACAACAGCATTGCAAACGCTGCTGAAAGCACACCAAGAATCATGTTAAATATTTCATTAAAATAAAAATGGAATTTTCAATATCAGGTTGGTGTGCTCAAACCCCAATATACAAGTTAGCGTATCAGCTCCAGCCAAATCAGCGTCTAAACGAAAAATCAGCGACGAAAACACGACAAGCAGCCAACATTTTCACAGCGAATTAAGTCACACAAGACTTTTGTGCACCCAATTCCTTTATTGTTTGTCCGTCTGTACAATCGAAACGATATACACACACACACACACACATACACACACGCACATATTCAAACATGAGTATTTATGTGCGGGGTATGTATGCCCGTTGAAGAAACTGTTGGACCACCATCACCGCAATCATTTGGTTAACTAAGAAATCAATGGGTAAGGCGTTGTAGGAAGCAAGAAAAAAATAATAATAATAACAATAACAACAACAAGTCACAATTTTAATTGGTTTTGTTTCGCCGGCGTTGTATTTGATTCGTATTTACCGCCACCGCAGCCAGCGCTGAAGGGATCAAAGTTAACTTGGCTCGTTCTGCAATTTGGTCGTAAGAGCGAATTGGTCCAAATTTTATTGTTAATATATTTGGCGCACCTCATCCAAATAATGAAACTCTTTTGAGTTATAACACTTATGTCATGTATTAGCTTTTCTTAGATGTGGTGTTCTTAGAGAAAATTTGACATATTAGCACCTCAACTCACCTAAGAAAGTATTACAAGCACAGATTTCTATGATGTATGCCGGATACCGCGAGCAAAGAATGGATAGGTTCTTGAAGAGGTCGGGGGAGGACTGTCTCAATCGACAGCATGGCTTCCGGAGAGGTCACGCTACAATAGACGACATTGCAGAAGTGATAAACGCAGTCAAGAAAGGCAAGACAGCGTCCCACCCTGCAAGATATGAAATCTTGCTGGTCACGCTAGAGTTCAAAGCCGATTTTTATTCATACAAGTGGGACGACATGCTTGAGGCATTAGAACGCTTTTAAGAGTACCTCAATAGTTGCTAGAAGTTCTGAGGAACTACCTAGGAGACTAGTATCTAACGTACAAAACCACCCTCGATCAAAGAAATGTCAAGATAACAGGCGCAGCAGCCCAAGGTGCGGTACTAGGCCTGTCGCTGTTGTTGTAGCAGTACTAGGCCTCGATCTCGGGAGCACTACTAACGACCGTACTCTACGATTGGACATGTCAGAAACTACATTCCTAGCTGCTTGCGCAGACGACGTGTCAGCTGTCATAACAGCTCGAAGCCCCGAGCTGACATAGCTTTAACTAAACCAGGTCATGCGCTGTTTAAATATATGGATGTCTGATCACGGTCTTCAGCTGGTAGCTGCAAGATCGAAAAAGATCGTTCTTACGAAGAGGCGGATCGGTACTATCATTAACAAGTCGGTTGGCGACAAGCAAATGCAAACACGTAATTCAACGAAATATTTGGGGATGGAGTTAGAAGTAAGCTCCCCTTCTCGGAGCACATCCGAGAAGCCTGCGGAAGGGTTGCGCAAACAACACCAAACATGATTCAATAAATGGCAAACGCAGGTTGTCCAAAGCCATGTACATGGCAGCAGCAATCTACGAGAGCGGATCGGAGGTGAGTAGCGATGCTGGTACCATACAGGCCCGGGAAGAATCGATCTGATGCTGGCATGAAGAGTGGAGTAGCAGCTTCTAAGGAATGTGGAACAGGGGTCTAATCCACATAATAGGTAAGGTTAAAGATCCGAGCCGCCTGTTCGGTGGAAAATAAGATGATGTACGCCACACCTTCTTCAAATGTGACTACTTTGCCGTCGAAGGGGGGTAGAAGAGATCCGTTTAGCGCATATATGAGGCAGATAATACTCACGAAAAGAGAAGATGGTTACCCAGACCATTCTTGTGAAAATATCCATGGAGCTCATGCAGCGCGCACCCGTACTAAAGTAATGCTAAATGTGGTCCTAGGTACAGGGAATCGCGCGGGCCTTAGGAGCTTAAGTTGGAGTGGGTAGCCCTTCATAGAAAGAAGGGAGTCCTACACCTGATGAATATCGTATTTCGGCCAGTGCCTAAGGTATTTCCTTCTTCCACAACATAAAATTGTTTTCATACAGTGGAGGCCTTAAAGCCACGGATTGGAGATAATGCGGAGTGATAAGGTATTGCAACGTCACCCCAACAAATGCAAAGCCTAGCTCAACCCCTTTTTCTGAGTGTCAGAGTTTAAGTCTCAGAACGATTTTGATTCTTTCGAAAACGTGTTAAGTCTAGTTGAATATTGATGAGGGCAAGTTTGTCAAATATAGACATCCGTGTCATTTTCAGATTCGTTGTGACAATTTACTGGGAGTCGAATTTCTTTAAATTAAATTTTAGCTTCATCCTAATGCTAGGCCCTGGCTCGTACAATACATATTTGACTTTGAGTTGGCATATTTTTTACTGGTCGTTGTGACAGCGCTCAGCCCTCAAGCATGTCAATGAAACCAGACTATCCCGCTTGCCGCCACATCTCGTCGGACCACGCCCAGGTATTACTTCACAGACGAAAGACGATTTATTCGCCACAACATTTTATGTGAGAATGGAACCTATAGGGGAAATCTTTGTGTGATCACACTAATGAATGGCACTGCGACAAAGCAAAGAAGAGGAAGAAGGATGGAACCGTGTGAAAACTTCTGATCGGCATTCTCCAGGCAATGACCAGAACGATTCCTATACATGCGTTCAAGCAGCTCATTATCTGTTTAAGGGCTAGCAGGGGAGATTCCTTTGCCAGTGTGTGACCAGCATAAGGTGGGGCTGCAGGCCAGCGTTTGTCTTGAATTAAGCGGCTCGCTATACAAACATGTATCGTAATACCTCCTTTCCACCGCTGAGCAGGTTGTGCGGAGTAGTCAGCTGATGTATATTAGAACGATCTTCTTAAAGCAGATGAAAATGTGCTCTGATGTGATGGTGAGATCACGAGTGCGAATTATTGAAGTTAGTTTAGCTTTCCTACGTGGTAAACAGTTTCAGCTTAAATCTGAAGCTTTCTGCACAACATAAGTGATTAAACCAAATTTGGTTTAAAATTTTTTGCGCGGAATTCGGTCTAATTTTAAAACGAGAGAAGTCTACACTACAGAGTCATGCGATCTGAGCTGTCACATCTGTATAACAAAATGTTATGATAAAGAATTTATGACCTGCAGTATTTTTCACAAATACATTTTTTTTTAAGATTTTCAGCAGAAAGTTTAAACTTTTTGGTTTATTTTTAAACCATGAACATTTTGGGTTTATTTTAAAACAATTTTTAGCTTTTAGACTTATACTTCAGTTAGGTTTCCAATTTAAGCCGAATAAATTGAGAAGTTTTAAATATAGTTGGAAAAAGTTTGAAAAATTGCTTAAACTGATTAGAGCTTAGAGCATAAAATGAATTCCTAGGTTTCAACCTCCACCACCGAAAATAGCAGTATATTCTAACTCTCCTTCTAAACTCCTATTCATAATAATATTTTAAGCTATTCAATCTTATTTCCATACATACGCACACACACGGTAGGTAAGTCCATAAATATGTTGCGTTCGCGTAAATAAATAAAAACCATTTTACTTACTACGAATACTTCCAAGGTTGAGATCGGGATCGTTCGGAACTTTATCGTTGCTACCCAACGATTCACTAAGTAGTTATATCTACGTCACCGTTAGTTTAGTTTATTATATGTGGTATCACAACGGACCGTCATGTTGTCCAAGTGAGCTTCCCCTATCAGGGAAGCTACCACCCAACCTAAACCTAACCTACTACGAATACTTACTAGGGTATTCCACAAAATAGCCGATGATGATGCAGATCAAAATTATTACGAGCATAATTTACTGACAAGATCAAGAAAATCAAGCAAACTCACGCGTACTTGCACTTGCATACGGCACGCCACACCATGCTATGCTATGCCACACGATCCATGCTTTCCACGCTAAACAACGGCAACAACACATTTCATAGATCGCTCTTGTGCTTAGTAGATTCATTTTAACCACTTTCTGCAACAGAAAGTGCACTTCAATGTGCCACTACATCACTGTCAGTGTGTGTTGTTGATTATTATGTTTGTTTTATTTAGTTAGATCTTATTAATGCTTTTTTAATCTTTTATATACCCAGTGGTGTTTAGCATAGCGTAATTCATCTTAAATGGTTAGAGGAAAGATAGAGAGTTTAGTATTCTGTAGAAGCATGAAGTGGATTTTCTGACCGAAAACTTGGAATTGTTGTCTTCAAATGTAATTTTTTTATGTGATATGATTCTGGTTGTTGGTCTGATGTGATGTTACTTGATCTGATATCGTGTGAACTGAACCCACGTCATATCGTTACTTCAAAATAGGTTCTGCACCAATTGTATGACTGCAATTGTATGTCGACAGCGGCGACCACTGACGTGCCAAATAAAAACTTCGTTTCTCTGCTACGTCGCAA
>JARSSU010028528.1:0-14669 GCA_029619165.1 Eurosta solidaginis
ACGGAAAGCTGCTGTCCGCCTAATTCGCCTATCCGTGTGTGCGTGTGTTTCTGTAAAACACATAAAATATGGTGTAATTTATTCAGTAGGGGTTTGTGGACCGCTACCGCTCTGGATTGACGAGCGTTTACCCCATCTTAGACAAACCCACCTCATAAATGGCTGCCGCGAGCATGAACCCTCATCCGCAGATGACCGTGGACAACAATACAACACCACCAACTACTGCCGAGCGGTTCGACGAACGACACGCTCGGAAACTAATAGAACACCACAGGCCCCCGAAGTTACGATGCTGAATACCGACTCACTCAATATATTGGATCTTACTTACTGAAAAAAGGGAGAAGGGTGATAGATGGAGGTGTAAGAAGCATAGCTATTCCCGTGGAGGCCAAACCGTGCCGATCTACTACGCCGGCGCATGTGAGCACGTACGGTGCAAGCAAAACGCACAAGGAAATCAAAGTGGAGACCTACTGAAGGAGTTTGGAGAAGGAGGTAGAAGAGGATCGAAGGAAACCATTTAAATCTACCATCATCATAGACGCTTGACACTAAACATCATCGCTCACACCGACCGAGCTCAAGTCATCTCCCACCATCGACGATCATAATCCACAGCCGTCATGCGCATGAAGAGAACATGCGCACCACCGAAACGAGACGAAATGAGAAAAAAAAAAAAAAAAACAACACTATACGTTAGTGCCTGGTGACTATGAATACCGTCCGCCAGTGGGATCTGCATTTTTCGGGGAGGATTCTGCTGCATTTGAATTTCTGGAGACCATAGAGGAGCTCGCCGAATGTTCCTCGCATCCCCGTCGACCGGAACTGCTGTGTGGCTAAAGCACTCCAATTGGTACACTAAAAGTATCTAATCCATCGAGCATTCGTACTGCACAAATCAACGCATTGGAGCGATTTTCGAAGGGAGGTGAATTTTTTTTCTGCCTAAGCTTCATCTTCAACATATTAAAAGGGCAATCGAAAAACGCGGCGACAGAGGCCGAGATAAAAAGCCCTCGCAGTTGAAAGGCTGATCCGCCAGCATCCGACAATGTGCAAGGGAAATCACCTCGAGCGAATATACGATGGCCTACGCGTTGTGAATTATACCGCCTCTTCCGTCAGCGACAGGCGGAGTTTTAGAACGATCGTGATGTGAGCTCCTGGAAATAACGGATGAATATGAGCTGCTAAAAAACGAGCAATCGAAACAGGACAAAGAGGCGAGCCACGAGCGCTGTAATCTCTTCAAAAGGAGTACGATATGCAAGGAGTGCTTGCTGGCGCTGCAAGGAACGTTGGACAGCCGCCGCTTCCAATGCAGGGCGCTCTGGAGAATGTTCTGCTCCAGTTGTGGACAAGACAACCTATCACTCAAGTCCAGGGACTGCTATGTCCTTTCGAAACTCTACAATATCCATCCTGACAAACAACACATCCAGGATGCCGTCAAACAGTAAGAGGAAGCCGGCCAGCATTTATTTTTCGGCACGATAATCCATGAACGCACCAGCTGGCGAGCCCACGACCGAAATTGCAAGTATTATAACCGTTTCTAACATACCGATAACCATCGGGGCATGGGCGTGCGCGCGCTAGTGGACCCTGGCGCCACCCTCTCATACGTCTATGTGTCAATACGAAACGCATCCTGGAGAGGAACAACATCAAAAACACTCTTTATACAGCGAGCGTCGCATATTTGGCAGACCAACGTGTTGTCTATAGTTCGAATTTCCTACCCAGGCAAGTGATTACGCTACCACGGACGATGAGTAACACAATGAATGTGTTTCTATACCGAACCTGGCAGAACGGATGATACTTAGGAAATGGAGCTTTTTGCAGGAAAGGGAATCCATCTCACTCTAGATGGCCAGCCGTTAGAAGTCACCTGACCAGAAAGATCAGCCGAATTAGACACACTATGTACGAATGCCCAGCTGAAACGACGCGAACATATGCCAAAATTCGAGCAGGAAACTTTTCAGCGCATCCGCACAACAGGGCGATCGAGCAAAACCGCTAGCCCAATTACCGCAGCCGAACATTCGACCATCCGTAAGCATAACCGAGCCGGGCTAAAGCAACGCTACAACAATAACAACTTTAATAAGGAGTACCTGAAAAGAGCGCAAACGCGATATGCTCTAGCGTGGTCCCACCGTGGCCGTAACAAAACACCAACACACCGACACAAAAACTCAGACATATTTTACACAATTAAATGCGACAGAGAAGAGCCCTGTGAGTATTGTTGCATACCATGGAAATATCCGCAGCTCCGGAAAATAGTAACCACCAATCTTCGTGCACCCAGTACCACGTTTCCGAAGAAAAAGAAGCAACTACCACCTCGCCATGATCTACAAAATTCTAGCGAGTAGTGGAGAGTTAATCCCGGCGCGCCAAGCAAAACGGCAAGTCGTGCTCAGCGCTAGCAAGAAAAGGTCATATACTTACTTGGTTGTCCGAAAAACCTTACTCACGGCGACAATGAAGTCAGTCGGCGGACAAGCGTTAGCAGCCGTTTTCCTGTAGCGACACCGCACATGGGATTAGGAGATTCCAACAAATGGGAGCTTGTCAATAAAAATGGTCAGACGAAAGAGGTGGTATAAAAGTCATCTGCAAGAGTCATAAACTTCGGCGAAATAAAACGACGTCAGAGTGGGTCGCCCACGGAGGGAGCAGTACCAGTGCCAGCCAAACGAACAAAACGCGAAGGGGACGGCTATTTTTTTCCGGCCACATATTCCGGAATACCTGATAAGCCATGATGAAATCACAACCGCGAGGAAGATGGAAACGAAGAGAATTGATATTATGTATTAATAGATGAATTATTATAAAATATACTTCGGTTTAGTTTTAAGAATACAATTAAATGTAATTATTCTTACGTTTATACAAAACGAATTAAAAACATAACTCTGTTGAGATATCAGTGGAAATGACTCTTGTATATTCTTTGAGAAACAAAAAACAAAATAATAAAGTGCTCGGGCCCACGATGCCACCGGCTATAGGACCTAGGCCATTGCTGGAGATCAGCTTTCCCCACTGACCTGCAGCTTTCGCCACCGAAGTGGGAGGGGGGCTTTAACGTAGCGTTACAATACGTAACCCCCTGTATTTCCCTTATTCACTTTAAACCTGAACCTCCCGGAACTTATTTTTCTATAGGCAAACCACAAGACCCCTTGTACTTATTCTTGATATAGCATAGTCACAACCACTGATATCAAACCAATGACAATCACAGTAAATAAATAAGGTGTGTTGACATTCTCACCAGTTTGCGCACCACCCATATAAACATCAATTTAGGCATTTTTTGCAATCAGCGTTCCTCACGAGGTGAGCTCAGCGGGAGTGGTTGTATTTTAAAGACAATAACGTCGCTTCGGCTAGCTAGCTCGAGTGTAAGTGCTCTGTCATGTGCGCGGGGAACGCCTCCACCAGGGCTGGAGGACGCGGGTGGTGGTTCGGACTCTACTTTTTTTCCCTCCGCCGCCCACCTTGGTGCTTGAGGGCGCCCACTTAAACCTGAACCTCCCTGTACTTATTTTTCTATAGCATAACCAACAACCACTTGTACTTATTCTTTTATAGCATAGTCAACAACCACTGACAGGAAACCAATGAAAATCACAATAATGGTGTGTTGACTTCTCAACCAGTTTGCGGCACCACCCATATAGACATCAAATTTGCATTTTTGCGATTCAGTCATCACAGGTGAGCCAGCGGGAATGGTTGTCTTTTTAAAGACAAAATAACCACTTCGGCTAGCTAGCTGAGTGGCAGGGCCGCCGTCATGGCGCGGGTCACCCTCCACCAGGGCTGAACGACGCGAGTGGTGTCTTCGGACTAATTTTCCCTCCGTCCCACCTTGGTGCTTGAGCGGCTCGCCGCCTCAATGACCCAAAGCACCCCTCCCCCTCAGCTCTGGTTTAATAGGCTGGCCGGAGCGGTGGGACCACTCGCACTAGTTAGCTAGGGAGAAGAGGGTGCGGCCGTGGCGCGAGTCACCCCTTGCTGCACCAGGACGACGAGAGTGGTGTCTTCGGGCTACTTTTCCCTCCGTCGCCCTGGTCTGGTAAGAAGTGACCCGCTGCCCGAACGACCGCACGACACCTCTCCATAGCTCTGGTTTCAGCCGTGAGCCGATGCGTGCGCACAGGAGCTACCGCTGTGCCGTTAAGGTGCACTTCCCCTCCGCCCACGGGTCGACCCTCGGTGCCTCGGCTGGTACAATTCCGCCCCTTTACGAACCTTCTACTAGTGTGAAAGTAGGGAGGCGGGGATGTCCAGCGATGAAACCAGCACTAACGAGTCCTCACAGTCTCTTCCCCAGTTAACCGACCGGCCTACTATCGATTCTGCCGAAGACGGCCGATCAATCCGATACCGTCAACCGACCCCGTCCGGAACGAGCCGCCGATGTCCAGGTAAACCCCATCGCCAGCTGCTTCCCCTCCCACCAAGGCCCTGGTACGCGCTCCGTAGCCCACCACCGCTGCCGTCGCATCGTCGCCCCTCTGGTGCAGTCGCTGCCTCCATCCCACGGGTACTACGCCGACGGTTGGCCGTCCGCCATACTACCGCCGTGCCCATCCCGCCTTGCTGGTGCCGCCGCTGCCACACCAACAACTGGCCGCTTGCCGTCCTATCGCCATTCAGCCGCCACTACTACGACAACTTTTGGCCGTTCGCCATCCTACCGCCGTTAAGCCGCTGCATCCGTCACGCCGCTGCCACGACGATCGTTGGCCGTTTTCCATCCTACAGCTGTTAAGCCGCTGCATCCGTCACGCCGCTGCTACGACGACCGTTGGCCGTCTGCCATCCTACCGCCGTTAAGCCGCTGCATCCGTCCCGCCGGTGCTACGAAGACCGTTGGTTGTTCGCCGTCCTACCGCCGTTAAGCTGCTACATCCGTCACGCCGCTGCTACACCAGCCACTGGCCGCTTGCCATCCTACCGCCGTTAAGCCGCTGCTTCTATCCCGCCGCTGCTTCCGTACCGCCGTACCAACCCGTCCGTTACCCAACCGTTCGACCGCCCTACAGAACCTTCACTATCCCCAAGACCGTTAGTCGCCGTTGCCCGCCTAATATCTCCTGCCGTGTGTGCGTGTGTTCGTAACACATAAATATTGTGTATTTATTCAGTAGGGGTCTGGATTGACTGAGCGTTACCCCACCCTTAGACAAAACCCACCTCATACTTCATAAGAAATTGTTTGGGCAACTGCCCGTAACCCCCCTAATAAAGCATAGTTAGAATTTGATAATCAGCCAGCAATCATGATTCTATAAACACCAAATCTAGCACAACTTAAAAAAAATAATAAACCTAAATTAAAAGAAAATAATTTTACAATTTTATGCCCTGAGTCCGAATACGCTATAAGAACTGACCCAACTGGTCATGGTATGGCGTTAACTTCAAAAGAAGTAAACAAAATTCCTGCAAGCCAATTTCGTTGGCGGATTCGGGTGAAAAGCATCACAATACATGTGAAAACATCCGTGCCTGTGACTCATAGAATGTATGTAAATGAAAAAAGTTACAAATTAAATTAAATCTCATATACACTAATGTGTTTTTATCTAAGACATTATTGCAAACTTAGAACTAGATCCCATTTTCGTTGCCCTTTTTATACTCAGTTGAGCAGAGCTCACAGAGTATATAACCTTTGATTGGATAACGGTTGGTTGTACAGGTATAAAGGAATCGAGATAGATATAGACTTCCATATATCAAAATCATCAGTATCGAAAAAAAATTTGATTGAGCCATGTCCGTCCGTCCGTCTGTCCGTTAACACGATAACTTGAAATTTTGAGATATCTTGATGAAATTTGGTATGTAGATTTCTGCGCACTCATCTCAGATCGCTATTTAAAATGAACGATATCGGACTATAACCACGCCCACTTTTTCGATATCGAAAATTTCGAAAAACCGAAAAAATGCGATAATTCATTGCCAAAGGCGGTCAAAGCGATGAAACTTGTTAGATGGGTTGACGTTATGACGCAGAATAGAAAATTATAAGATTTTGGACAATGGGCGTGGCACCGCCCACTTTTACAAGAAGGTAATCTAAAAGTTTTGCAAGCTGTAATTTGGCAGTCGTTGAAGATATCATGATGAAATTTGGCAGGAACGTTACTACTATTACTATATATGTGCTAAATAAAAATTAGCAAAATTGGATGAAGAAACACGCCCACTTTTTAAAAAAAAATTTTTTAATTCAAATTTTAACAAAAAATTTAATATCTTCACTGTATATAAGTAAATTAAGTCAAAATTTAACTCCAGTAATGATATGATGCAACAAAATACAAAAATAAAAGAAAATTTCAAAATGGGCGTGGCTCCGCCCATTTTCATTTAGTTTGTCTAGAATACTTTTAATGCCATAAGTCGAACAAAAATTTACCAATTGTTACCGCCGTTCCTAGTGGGTACTTTGTATTTATCGTTACCACCGTTCCTACTGGGTGCTTGCATATATTCTGTATGGTATAATTCAATGTATACCTATTTATTTATGTACTCATCCTTCTCTAAACATATTTGAGAGACTTGCTGTAAATTAGGTGGCGTGATGATAAAAAATAACATAAATGCAAAGCTATGAAGCGGTTGGGTCGACAACGCAAAGTTAGTAGCAAACAAATGTTTTTAAAGTTGTGTATAACATCATCTTTGTGCATAAGTTGTACGGAATAAAGTCACTACTAAGAAAAAGTTGTTTTTTACTCATAACGGAAAATTCGTAATTTAACAAAGTCTTTAAAAACATTTTCTACCGCGTTTCGCGATAAAATCTAAATATTAAAATCATTCAAAATGATAAATAACGGTGAATCAAGTGAGGAGTTTAATTGCTCCGCATGCAACGGAAAAGATTGTAGCCGGATGGTACAATGTGACCAATGCGATAGGTGGTACCACTTCGACTGTGTCGGGGTCAACAGCGGAATAGAAGACGTAAACTGGAACTGCAATAAATGCAACCCTTTAGCTTCTACCGCAAAAACGAGTGCTGCAGCTCCCCCGAACAACCAGCAATCCGTGATAGTATCAGCCCCTCATCCAAGTTGCCCACAATCAATTTCTTCACCTACACTTGACATACGTTCACACTTCCCCACGCCGCTAATCTCATGGAGCACGGGCGGTAGTCACTTAGGGGCAGCTACAAATACCGTAAATGCTGCTGAACAAATGGTTACAACATCGGTGCAACTCTGGACAAAATCATCTGCATCACAGCAGTCAGCATCACTATGCTTCCCGATATCGTCGAATGCTCATCTAACGAACGACGTGGCAGTAACAACTTCAGTGCCACCATACTCTCGTTTACGCACCGAAACGGATAATCACCACGCGGAAAGCGAAAAAGAGTTAGAGCTACGCCTAGCTATGCTTGAGGAAGAAAGGCTTATTAATCAAAGCTATCTTGAAAAGAAATATGACTTACTATCACACTCACATGGTGTCCCTACGAAGAGTACTTATGCTCACAACCTAAAGACTTCACCTACACCTTCTCAGATAGCAGCACGACAAGCCATTCCAAAGGAGCTCCCTCATTTTCATGGTAGCCCGGAGGAATGGCCTTTGTTCATTAGTAGCTTTGGAACCAGTAGGGAAGTCGCAGGCTATTCTAATGCTGAGAACTTAATACGTTTTGCAGGCCTGTTTAAAAGGTAAGGCACGAGAAATGGTCCGGTGCAAACTACTATTGCCAACAATGGTTCCGGAAATTATCGCCACTCTGCGCATGTGTTTTGGCAGGCCAGAGCTAATTATCGAAAATCTGATCGAAAAGGTACAAAAGGTTCCACCTGTAAAAGATAGACTAGATGCCCTCATAGATTTTGCACTCTGTGTACGGAATGTATATTCCACTATGGAATCCTGCCGCATGGGCGACTACATGAACAACCCTATGTTAGTAAAGGAATTGGTAGACAAATTGCCGAGCAATCATAAACTTCCTGGGCCATGCATCCAAAATTACCAAACGTGCGATAGTAAAGGTTTTTAGTGATTGGCTATACGCACTTGCTGAGGCAGCGAGTCAAGTAGTGGGATACACAAACACGAAAAAGAGCGGATAGTCAACACATATTTGCAAACATCAACTGCCAAACGAGGTACAAGCTGCTGCCACTGTAAGGCTGATGGACACCGAATAACACAGTGTGAAGAGTTTAAAAAGCTGAGCGTAAATAGCAGACGGGATGTTGTTCGTGCATCAAAGCTATGTCACCAATGCCTTAATGCCCACCGACGCAGATGCTTCGTACCAAGACATGTGATATTAACGGTTGCCAACGCCAAACACCATCCACTCTTGCATGGAAGCACAACTTCGAACGCCCAAAATGGTGAAGTACATCTCGGCATGGCTGCAAGTGGCAGTGTTAACTCTCATAATGATGCTAGACAAAAGCTCTCTACCTACTTTCACATCTTACCGGTTCGTATATATGGTAACAATAGTTGTATTGATACGTTTGCCTTTTAGATGAAGGTTCATTGGTGACCCTAATCGAGGAAGAAGTGTTCAAACAGCTTAACTTGAAAGGTGTCCCTGACCCGTTATGTCTTCGCTGGATAGATCACAGAACTCGAAATGAAAACTCATCCGTAAGGTCTTCTATCAAGATAAGTGGCACACAGCATGAGAAAGCGTTCAGTATTACCGGGGTCCACACATTGAACTATCTTGGACTGCCCATGCAATCCATTGATATGGCAAAAATAAGCAAGGACTACCCATACTTGGCTGGTCTCCCTATACAATCCTACAGTAATGCAAGGCCAACAATACTCATAAGCTCCGATAATTGGCAAGTAGCCGTACCACTAAAAATTCGAGAAGGTAGGTCACGCCAGCCAATAGCAACGAAAACAAGATTGGGATGGGCTTTACAAGGGCAGTGTGGCGGCTCTACGTTGAACGCATGCTTAAATATACATACATGTGCATGCGAAAGCGAATATGAACAGCTGCATGACCTAGTTAAAGATCACTTCAAATTAGATGACGTCAAACCAACGACGCTGCTGTCACATGATGACCAAAAGGCATTACATACTCAGTTGAGAGCTATGGAGACAAAATAAGGAAAATCACCATGTAGGAAAAATGAACCTAGGGTAACCTGGAATGTGGTTGTATGACATGTGTATCAAATGGAAGGTATTAAAGAGTATTTTAAGAGAGAGTAGGCCATAGTTCTATGGATGGACGCCATTTAGGGATATCGCCATAAAGGTGGACCAGGGCTGACTCTAGAATGTGTTTGTACGATATGGGTATCAAATGAAAGGTGATAATGAGTATTTTAAAGGGAATGGGCTTTAGTTCTATAGGTGAACGCCTTTTCGAGAATATCCCATAAAGGTGGACCAGGGGTGACTCTAGAATATGTTTGTACGATATGGGTATCAAATGAAAGGCTGTTAATGAGTATTTTGAAAGGGAGTGATCCTTAGTTCCCTAGGTGGACGCCGTTTCGAGATATCGCCATAAAGGTGGACCAGGGGTGTCTCTAGTTGTACGATATGGGATCAAATGAAAGGTGTTACTGAGCGTTTTAAGAGGGAGTGGGCATTAGGTCTATAGGTGGACGCCTTTCGGAAATGTCGCCATTAGGGTGGGCCAGGGGTGACTCTAGAATGTGTTTGTACGATATGGGTATCAAACGAAAGGTGTTACTGAGCATTTTAAGAGGGAGTGGGCATTAGGTCCATAGGTGGAGCCTTTTCGAGATATCGCCATTAGGGTGGGCCAGGGGTGACTCTGGAATGTGTTTGTACGATATGGGTATCAAATGAAAGGTGGTAATGAGTATTTTAAAAGGGAGCAATCCTTAGTTCTATAGGTGGACGCCTTTCGAGATATCGCCATAAAGGTGGACCAAGGGTGACTCTAGAATGTTTTTACGATATGGGTATCAAACGAAAGGTGTTACTGAGCATTTTAAGAGGGAGTGGGCACTAGGTCTATAGGTGGACGCCTTTTCGAGATATCGCCATTAGGGTGGGCCAGGGGTGACTCTAGAATGTTTGTACGATATGGGTATCAAACGAAAGGTGTTACTGAGCATTTAAGAGAAAGTGGGCATTAGGTCTATAGGTGGGCGCCTTTTCGAGATATCGCCATTAGGGTGGGCCAGGGTGACTCTAGAATGTGTTTGTACGATATGGGTATCAAATGAAAGGTGGTAATGAGTATTTTAAAAGGAGTAATCCTCAGTTCTATAGGTGGACGCCTTTCGAGATATCGCCATAAAGGTGACCAAGGTGACTCTAGAATGTTTGTACGATATGGGTATCAAACGAAGGTGTACTGAGCATTTTAAGAGGGGAGTGGGCATTAGGTCTATAGGTGGACGCCTTTTCGAGATATCGCCATTAGGGTGGGCCAGGGAGTGACTCTAGAATGTTTGTACGATATGGGTATCAAACGAAAGGTGTTACTGAGCATTTTAAGAGGGAGTGGGCATTAGGTCTATAGGTGGACGCCTTTTCGAGATATCGCCATTAGGGTGGGCCAGGGGTGACTCTAGAATGTTTGTACGATATGGGTATCAAAGGAAAGGTGGTACTGAGCATTTTAAGAGGGAGTGGACATTAGGTCTATAGGTGGACGCCTTTCGAGATATCGCCATTAGGGGGGCCAGGGGTGACTCTAGAATGTTTTTACGATATGGGTATCAAACGAAAGGTGTTACTGAGCATTTTAAGAGGGAGTGGGCATTAGGTCTATAGGTGCACGCCTTTTCGAGATATCGCCATTAGGGTGGACAGGGGTTGACTCTAGAATGTGTTTGTACGATATGGATATCAAATTAAAGGTATTGATGAGGGTTTTAAAAGCGAGTGGCCCTTAGATGTATATGTGAAGGCGTTCTCGCGATATCGACCAAATGTGGATCAGGTGATCCAGAAAATCATCTGTCGGGTACTGCTAATTTATTTATATATTCAATAACACTAACAGTATTCCTGCCAAGATTCCAAGGGCTGTTGATTTCGCCTTGTAGAACTTTTTCATTTTTCTACTTAATATGGTAGGTGTCACACCCATTTTACAAAGTTTTTTCCAAAGTTATATTTTGCGTCAATAAACCAATCCAGTTACCATGTTTCATCCCTTTTTTCGTATTTGGTATAGAATTATGGCATTTTTTAATTTTCGTAATTTTCGATACTCGATAAAGTGGGCGTGGTTATGGTCGGATTCGGCCATTTTTTATACCAAGATAAAGTGAGTTCAGATAAGTACGTGGGCTAAGTTTAGTAAAGATATATCGGTTTTTGCTCAAGTTATTGTGTTAACGGCCGAGCGGAAGGGACAGACGGTGGACTGTGTATAAAACTGGGGCGTGGCTTCCACCGATTTCGCCCATTTTCACAGAGAACAGTTAACGTCATAGAATCTATGCTCCTACCAAATTCAAAAGGATTGGTTAAATTTTTTGTTCGACTTATGGCATTAAAGTATTCTAGACACACTAAATGAAAATGGGCGGAGCCACGCCCATTTTGAAATTTCTTCTATTTTTGTATTTGTTGCATCATATCATTACTGGAGTTGAATTTTGACTTAATTTACTATATACAGTAAAGATATTAAATTTTTTGTTAAAATTTGAATTTAAAAAAATTTTTTTTAAAAAGTGGGCGTGTTCTTCATCCAATTTTGCTAATTTTTATTTAGCACATATATAGTAATAGTAGTAACGTTCCTGCCAAATTTCATCATGATATCTTCAACGACTGCCAAATTACAGCTTGCAAAACTTTTAAATTACCTTCTTGTAAAAGTGGGCGGTGCCACGCCCATGTCCAAAATCTTACTAATTTTCTATTCTGCGTCATAACGTCAACCCATCTACCAAGTTTCATCGCTTTAACCGCCTTTGGCAATGAATTATCGCATTTTTTCGGTTTTTCGAAATTTTCGATATCGAAAAAGTGGGCGTGGTTATAGTCCGATATCGTTCATTTTAAATAGCGATCTGAGATGAGTGCCCAGGAACCTTTAGTTGGGACGCCGCAGCTAGGAGCAAAGGGGTGGCGCTTAACGATTTTATATAGCCGGACCCGACCTCTTAACTCCTTTAGTGGACATCTATTGGAATTTCGTGTGGGGAAGGTTGCCATCTGCGGTGATATTGCTGAAATTGTGCCACCAAATTAACGTGGTCGCCAACGACATGCACGTCCAACGATTTCTCTGGCTCGACAAAGACTATCACATTAATACCCCTAGCATTTACGTCATGCTCGCTCTCTCTTTTTGGCACAGCTGCGCTCCGTGCATCGCGCACTATGTACGCGACAAAAATGCGACTACCTTTGAGCAACAATTTCCGGAAGCTGTCGAGATATTATAAATTATCATTAATTTCGAACGATTTCATTTACAGCGGAGATAGCGAAGATACCGTCATAGAAAATAGCAATCAACAGTCAAGCAGGTAGCATGGCGTGCCGTCCCTGGGTTCCATATGCGCATTGGTGCAGTCCAACTCTGCAAATGTCTTAACATCCGTGTGGAGGGAATAGCACCGTAAAAACCTCGCAGTGCGCATTAGAGTTGTGAGCTCAGGGCGACGAAAGATCTGAATATCTCGGGATCGGCCAATAAGATGGGTGTTCAATACGACCCTTCAGGTTCACGAGACTATAAAGCGAACGTGTAGTTGGGGATACCACAGGCGACGAAGCGCGAAGCCTCCAAGTCTTAATATGTCAGATATTCGACGCGGGGCAGCGGTGGTTTTGTTATGTCGTGCGGATACACTGTGTCGTGTGGAAGAGTTTTACTCACAAGAGATATGGCGATCAGTATCGGACTGGGATGATGAGATCGACGCCGCAATGAGTCAAAGCATTGGAAGATGACCGCCCTAGTAGCCCTAGCCGCATAGAAATACCCCGTCGACTCCCTTTCGCTTTCACATTGGCTGAAGATGAATTCAACTGCATACCTTTGTGGATGCTGGCGTGTATTTAGGATACGCAGCGGCGGGCGGGAATAGTTGATTTGTTATTTACGCGTCAAAAGCGGAGCCCAGATAAGCATCTCTGTCGTAGCTGCTGTCGATATCGAGAGTAGGCAGCTCTGAACCCAGTTTTTCGATGTCCTCGTGGGACTGAGTCTTCCAAGCTGCAGTGACTGGCGCGACGGCTAGGCTCAAGATATGCGCGCGTACCACGCACTAAGGGCGAAATAAAAGGAAATATTCTGGACGCGATTCTACCACCGATCTCGTGAATGGCTGTGATGGACTGCTCAGACGTATTTCGCCAAGTTGTTAATGTTCCGAGTGCTGATATCTTGGGGAGGTGATCGGACGAGTTTTGGGATGAGCCGGGAAACTGTATCCTTCACTATCAAATCCTGCTGACCTCTGTCACTGAGGTTGACTCCAAAGCTGAGGCTGATGCGCTGTTTAAGGGTCCTCCCTTCTTGGACAGACTGACAGTAGCTACGATGGCTCATACTGGGCCAGCGACTGGACCAGATCCCATTGATAACAGTGAATTAAAAATCATCTGCTACATATCCGGAAATCAGACGAGAGAAAACTTTCTATGAATGTCGAATATTTTTCAGTGCGTAGCTTACATTTATCTTTACGTAGAAAAGGTCAAAGCAAAGGCCATTCGCAAAAAACCACCGCAAAGGTTCCCTTCGAGATGCTGAAGTTGCAAAACGACACTGATAACTCAAGCGCAAATCAACTAGTTTAGGAAACGTTTACTTACGCCTAAATATCGTAAGATATCGAGGACACAGTAAAGTAAAGGTCTAATGTATTCCACAGACGAACACCGAGTTATTATACGCGTCAGGCAGAATGAATCCTTAACACTCGAAATGCTGTTGTTTTGCCCGGCAAAGCACCATAATCGCCTATTGATAGTTAAAGACATCCAAGAAAGTATCACCAACCATCCTCACGAACTGCAATAAACAAGTACGAGAAAGATACACATATCACACCCGACTACGGGTTTTGTACCGAACGTTGCGTCCGAAAACTGCCAAGTTTTCAAGAACATACCGCCAAACCACGGCCTCCACAGAATGCTCCCTTGCCCGCCGCGCGAACCGGCCAGTTTTGAACGACCATTAAGTTACGTCTTTGTAACGACACTATCGGTCCTATCCACGTTTAGGTAGGCCGCAACGAAGAATCGTGGGAGTGATCTTTACATGCCTCACTGTTCATGCATTCACATAGAGATCTTACAGCCTCCGATACCATTCTCTTGCATCTATGCATACTAATTTCCATCGTCACCGCGCGGAAACCAAGAGAAATCTACACACCACAACGCACAAATTTCCAAAGCAACTGAAAAATTCACCGCAACGAAATGAGTAACATAGATCTACACGCTATGCAAACTAAGTCGCTTAAATAGGAGTCACCCACCGGCAGCTCTCCCTATGGGCGAGCCGGGAACCGCCTGATATTCAATTAACCCGTATTGAATGTATATCAAACGCAACCACAAACATTAACGACGAACCTCTTCACTCTCTTGAGGCCAATTTATAATCCAAACCTAGTCCACTTATTTGTTCCATAGAG
>JARSSU010028529.1:0-33439 GCA_029619165.1 Eurosta solidaginis
ATTGCAATTTGCAAACTCATAAGGCCAGTAATGATACAGGTATTTGACCATATACCGCTAGGAAGAATATATGGAGGAACTTACGAGCTTTTATAATGTATTGCCTTTTCTTCAATTGTTTAATCAATAATTGAAAAACGTGCAATATAGGCTAGTACTTTTTAGTGCAAGCCTTTTATGTGGCACACTGAACAATTTTCGGAACAGCGATGTTGAAATATTGTAATTTGCTTTTTCATTATTAAATTTTTAGGAAAATTTCATATGAATACTTTTGGCAGTAACTTCTTCGTACTTTTATTGTCATTTAAATATGGAAAAAACTGGTCATCACGTGACAATATTAAATTTTGTGTTGATATTTTGAAAGTGGCTTTAATTAAATGCAACCATGTGATATTTGATCGGGTTTTGTGCATGTACGATATTTTTTCATAATTGGATTGGTACTAGAAAAGTGTGTTCACACTCATTTGAAATGCTTATTCTGTGTTGGAAAATGTTTGTGTTTTCATTCAATTACTTCATTCTTTCTTCGAATGAGGTTAAGGAGTGCATTCTTTTTTTTCCACTACTGAATGAAGAATGGGTTGGCTTTTAAGCCACATTCCTTAGTAAGAAATGATGAATGAAGAGAAACATTCTTAAATCATTGATTTAAAAATTTCAAATGATTGCCACAGTTTTTACAGCTATTGTTGTTTTTGTTGATTTTCCGACAGGGTGGATGATTTGATGTATATTGGAACGATTTTCCCGTCATCCTTGTCAAATTTGGTTTGAGACAAACCGGTTTCGGCGTTGTGCCATCATCAGTGTCCGATTTTCGTTCTGATCTGTTGTTGTCGTTTGTCCTGCATTTATAGTTGTTGTAGGTACATTAGCAGGTATTGTCCAAAATTGATGCTTGTGTATATTTAGTTATGTGTATGCTGTGTGTTCATTCAGAACCGAGGCTGGTATACTAATCGATTTGTGTGGCTGAAGGATTAGGTAAAAAATTCGTGTGATTTAGTTCGACGTTGTGGGGAACATTCGTTCTCGACCATGTGATTCGCCGAAGTTAGACTCGGGTATAATGTTTTTGGATTCCGTATTTTTTTGTTGTAATCTCTAATATGTTTCCTGAACCTCGCTCTTATTTGCCGTCCTGTTTGTCCTATGTAACTATGTTCGCATCCGCAGGTAAGCTTGTATACGCCGTGGCTGCTAAAACGGAATCCTCTGAGCTAGTGCTAGTTCTTAGTTTTAGCCCTAGATTGTTCGATGTTTTGAATGCTGTGTTAATGTTGTATTTTTTTAAAGAAGTTTTGCCAATTTATATGTTGCTTTTCCAGTATATGTTCATAGTCGTCCAGCTATTATTTTCCTTTCCATTATTTCTGTTTGGTTCTCCATTTGTCCTTCTGAGCTTATCTACTAGTGCTTTTTTATATCCGTGGTTTGCAGCGATATTATATATGACCTCAACTTCTCTCTTATATGCCTCTTGTGTAAGAGGGTGTTCTTTCAAGCCTATGTAACCAAGTGGTCTTATGCTGTATTTTTATGCTGTTGGGAGGTGATTTGAGGTATTGGTGTATTATTGTGTGTCGGTGGCCGTTAGCTTTCTATATATGTCTCATAGTTCAATCCTTTTGGCTTCTTTATCAATATTTATCGTGAGGTCTAGATAGTTGATTCCTCCGTCTTTTTCGGTTTTCCGAGTATAAAAAGGCAGCAACAGTAGAGCCGCAACCAATTCAGTTGATTTAAGACGCTATCTGGCGAGCAATAGTAGTGTTATAGTGAAGAACTTTAAAAAAGGCCATTTTGCATTATTGAATAGTGGAGTTATTTATTTGAACAGTTTAGTGTTTCGAACGTTAGCAGAAGGTTGCAATAAAGGGAATTGCAGTAAATTCGTTACGTATTTTATTCGTGAAATTAAAAATAAGCATAGAAAAAATAACAGAAAATACTTAAAAAAAAACATCGAACTCTATGTGGCGCCGCTGAGATTCGAACCTACACACTTTGGGATTTTCTATACAAAATTGTGAACGGCGTCTTCGCAAGCTCAGCCACAATACCACCCAGCCGTTTATGTTGACAGAATGCAATGCTATATTATTTGTTTTATTGTATGAGATAATTGACTTTTATGGTGAATTTCGTTGATATGGGTGAATTGTTTTTGTCACTTTCGTTACTGAATACCGAAAATTCATCTGAAGTCACAAAAAATTGTCTCTAAAGGGAAAGCGCAAATTTTAGGAGACTTGAGATGAGTACTGAATTGCCCAAATTTCTCACAAATAAATTAAATAGGGGCCCAGACCCACCAGTGATTTTTGGACTTTTACCATGTCAATCTTCCATTTACCATACTACGACGCTGCCAGGTTCAAACTTTTCTGGCAGCACAACTGCTTTGACATTTAAACTTCAGATGAAATCGAACAGAGCTCTTTTCCGTAAAGAATTTTAACAAAACAGGCGGCTAACGTTGGTTTTGGAATAATTTAGATTTTTATTTGCTCGGAATTTATAAGTTATCCAAAGATAATTTTTTTTTAAAGAGCATGTCCGACTCGGAGGAAAGAATTACAGCGATGAGGGTGAAGAAATGGTAGTGATGCGTCAAGTGGTGCAGGTAAGAAAATTGTCCGGTTAATAAACGTGGTTATGCATTCTTTTGTTTTGCAGATGGAGAGTTACCCAGTGGTGAGCTGGTAATTGAAGAGTCTGGCAATGAAAGTAAATAAAAACTTTTTCATTTTATATTTTACACTTCGTTTTCTGACGTCGTCGCGTCAAGTTCGGTTTTTCCCCACAACTCAACCGCGTGTTATTAAGGGGCTTACTCACGCGGTTTTTGAGAATAAAATGGCGGATAGTGCGGGAGTCGAAATGACAATATTAATTAAAAAATACGTACGAATTGTGCGCTGTATCATAAAAATATGCAAAGTGTGCAAAAATAACAATTATTTGCTATCGGGCAAAAATTCTAAAAAATTTTAAAATAAAACATGCAATTTATGCAAAAACATACATATAATTGCTATCGTGCAAATAAAAAATTTAACACTAAAGTGTTAATAAATATATCAAACATACAAACAATTTAAAAGAAATTAAAACATAAGTAAAACTTTCGTTTTACACATATACATACATTACTATCATGATACTATCATCAAGTGCATCTAACGGAACGTATACATACATACAAATGGAAATAAAATTCTCGGAAATAAACGGGACAATTTAACGGAGTAACTAAAATGTACAGTCATGTACACATACCTGAATAAATATAAAATATAATAACGGAAAAGACGAAAATTACCAAAATTGGACAAAAACAACAATGGAATGGGACTGGGGAATCTTGTATATATTAAATTAAAAACTTGCAAAATACACAATTAAATAAACGAAAAATAATTACCAAAATTGGACAAAAAACACAACAATGGAATGGACTGGTGGAATCGAGATAAAACTTACCGGATTAGACAAATTGGATTTGAATCATACAAACCAAAAAGTGATATTTTAAACAAAAGAAAGTGGACAAAAATACCAACTCAAACTGAAAAATTAACAAAAATTGAAACTATTGTGATATGAAGAATTTGGAAATATCAACAAATTAAAGACCTTTACCAAATTAAATTGGACATAAACACAAATTTTATAAATATCAAACATACATATAACTATAATTTGAAAATAACCTGGCGTGGTGCCATGAAAAAACCAGTTAACAAAGCACATAATTAAATACAAATAGCAAGCTACTACACATGGTTCTGGCCAGTTGGTATTACCATTGTGTATTAGTGGAGCCTAAATTACTTACATAACTATGGAAAGTTAATCCAGAAATTAAACATTTTATGCATTGGGACAATAACCTGGAAACTGGGACTTTCAAATATAAGAAGGTCCTCCTCCATGCAATCAAATCCAAAATTTTATATTTTACACACATAAAATTAATTATTGTTGTTGCTACAGGCTCGGATGGAAGTTTTGTGGTACGCAAACGCAGAAGTGCTGAAAACAGAATTCGACGAGTTATTATTACGTCAGATGAGGATGAAGAGGATGAAAACAGACAAACACACGCTTTATCACCGCGCACCCGTATGAGTATTACGGGCATAAAAATCATCCGATATTTCCGATTCTGATGAAGACGAAAATGACGAATCCGACAGACAAGCGCTTTTCCACCGCGTACGCGTATGAGTATCACAGGAGTAAGGCCATCGGATCTATCAGATTCAAGTGAGATTGAATACTCGGATGCACGTTCAGAGGTAGAAGAAAGTTCCGCAAAAAGTCATGTTACTACAGTGCGAGAAGAAAGCACAATGCGTGTTGATAGCAGACATGAATCCAAGAAGGTAGAAAAAAAATGAAAATGCATTTTTGGAACAATCTGCATCTGAAGTAACTGGTGGTAGTTCGGTTGGTGATGCAGAAAGTAGTAGAAGCTTTATTGATAATAATACTGCGAGTGATATAGAAGAAACAAACAAGGGCGCAAAACCTATAAAACCCGTTGTAGTTAGCACACCAAATAAACAACCACTTCAACCAATGATCGCAAATACAGATTCACCGCTCAGCTCTGCTCGTTATAGTATGCAATTTGAAAAGGCTATAAAAGAAAAATTATCTTCAACTATATATCATGGAAGCCCAGTACAAGAATATCGTTCACAAATCGATTCGTCTGATGGAAGTGATGTGCAGGTAATTAGCGTTAAAGAAAAAACAATAGAAATTGTTAGCAGCAGCAGCGATGAAAGTAATCAAGAGAATATAATATCAAAGGCTAACACAAACAGCTACAAAAAGGTGAAGTAATAAAGCCCACTGCCTTATTAGTGCAACCGAAAGTTTCTGTTCAACTAGGCACTGCAAAACCAAATGTTGCTAAAGCCATTACCAAAGCAAAGACGGAGCAATTCGTATCGAAAGAGTTTTATGATAAAGAAATAAAAAAGTTGCAAGAATTGAAAATTGAATTGCTAAGTGCCGAAAATTTACTAGAAAAAATTGCGGCCAGTCTACCGGATGGAGGAAGACAACTTTCTTTACGTATTGAACGTCTACGTCAAGATGTGATCATTAAATCACAATATATATCCACGCTCAAAGTGGAGGATGACAGAGCAATTTAGTGTACCACAATCGCGGCCAGTAGAGAAGAAGAATCCACTTTCATGGGATGATCTGTCTGCAGCTGTCAATCAAATGCAGCCGACGCATACAGGGAAACAAGGTTTAGCCACATTTAATGCGCAACGCGAGTTGACAGTTGAACGTCTTAAGGTGAGTGTTTAATATGTATTTTTATAAATTACTTATGTAATGGTAGATTGTTGCACAGCGGTCTGAGATCGACTGTGTTCACTTCTTATTCGAAGCAATTCATAAAACTGTGCATACCTTAGGTAACATATTTCATTGAGACGACAATCGGCAACTCAGTTACATAGTATTACGATTATAAGATATTATTCTTTTTGTTATGAGGCTATCAATCTTAATCTATGGAGTAAATTGAAATAGTATGGAATGAAGGGGCACAAAATATCTCCAGGTCGCAGTGCAGTAGCGCAATCTACATCTCTAGGATGGATTATTATTAAAATATATATTTCTGTTTGCGTGATGAAAAACTAGAACGGTTATCTGAAGAGTTGCTTGAGATTTTTTATCATCTGCATTTATTTGCATAAGTTAATTTGCAGTAAATGCGCACAGAAGCTAAACTATCTCGCAATTTCTGATTAAAAATTTTCACACAATACTGACTCCGCTTTAAGCTTTAGTAGCTGTCCAAGATATCGCATGGATGATTATTTTATACTTTTTGTTTTTATTTTTTTACTATTCTTTGCCAGAACATACACAGTTCTTTGAAATCTTGCCCCACGGAAGATGTTCTCGCTGAAGATCCGGTAGGTCTACGTGTGACACTAATGGATCATCAGAAACATGCGCTTGCTTGGATGACTTGGAGAGAAAACCAAAAGCCACGTGGCGGTATACTAGCCGATGATATGGGTTTGGGAAAAACACTTACCATGATATCGTTAGTGCTAGCATCAAAAAATCGGTCAGAACAAGAGGGAAAGGCCGAAAGTGATGATGCTAGTGAATCGGAAAATGAAAATCAAGGTTGGACCTCAAAAGGAAGACGAGATTGTATGTTTTCGTTATATAAATATATAATTGTATTATTTTAACCATGTATGCCACTTCCAGTCTACCCTGGAGGTACTCTAGTTGTTTGTCCCTGCAAGTTTGGTTCGTCAATGGGAAGTCGAAGTGGATAGTAAAGTAAAACGACACAAGTTGACCGTATGCGTTCATCATGGTAATAATCGTGATACAAAACCAAAACATTTACGTACCTATGATATTGTCGTCACTACATATAACATTGTATCACGTGAACAAAAATCACATGGTGCTCTTTTTGGTATAAAATGGCAGCGTATTATACTTGATGAGGCGCATGTAGTACGTAATCATAAAGCGCAAATGTCAATGGCTGTATGTGCATTAAGCGGTAAATACAAATGGGCACTAACAGGTACTCCCATTCAAAATAAAGAAATGGATGCATATGCATTGATTAAGTTTCTACGTTGTACACCATTTAATGAATTGGCTCATTGGAAAAAATGGATTGATAATAAAAGTGCTGGTGGGACAACAGCGTTTAAATGCATTAATGAAATCGCTAATGCTACGACGCACAAAATTAATGTTGCAGGAACGTGGCCAGCTTCAATGTTTGCCACAAAAGCAAACTCAACTTATCGAAGTGCATTTGGATAAAGACGAAATGAATGTTTATCAAAAAATAATGGTATATTCGCGTTCCTTATTTGCACAATTTTTGTTGCAAAGAGCTGAACGCAATACCGATTACATGTACAAAGAGGATAGTAATCGTCCGACATTTATGCAAAGCAAAGATCCAAATGGTGCATATTATAAGGTGCATGAAAAATTTACAAAATTACATCGGGGTCAAAAAGATGTTAAATCACATGAGATTTTAGTATTGCTATTGAGGTTGCGCCAAATTTGTTGTCACCCCGGCTTAATTGATGCGGTAAATAATATTTACATATATAGAACTGTATTGAAACCCCTTTTACATAACTCAAACTATTTTTGCAGATGCTCGACGATGCCGACAATGCGGAGAATATGGAGAGTGATAGCGATGATGAAAAGTTAAAAATTGATTTACTTGAACAATTGAATAAATTAGCAATAAATGACAGCGTAGAAAAATCGGAGCGCAGAAAGTGATGCAGCGCTCAAACCTGAGGAAGAAGTAATTGCCAAAGCTTCCGCCAAAGTATTACAGCGTAATAATCCTGTTTTTAATTTGAAACGACCATCATCCAAAATTAAGAAAGTTTTGGAAATATTGAAAACATGCGTACTTAAGGGAAATGATAAAGCTATTGTTGTATCACAATGGACAAGCGTTTTAAATATATTAAAAACATTTTTGGCAGAGCATGGTGTTAATACGCTATCGCTTAATGGCACAATTCCAGTAAAAAATCGCCAAGAAATTGTTACAGAATTTAATAATGCCAATAGTAATAAGCGTATACTACTGCTCTCGCTGACAGCAGGCGGAGTAGGTTTGAATTTGGTTGGTGCTAATCATTTGTTGATGATCGACTTGCATTGGAATCCACAGTTGGAGGCGCAAGCTCAAGATCGCATTTATCGTGTTGGTCAAAAGAAGGATGTGATCATATATAAATTTATGTGCAAAGATACTGTGGAAGAGCGCATACGGGCCTTGCAGGAACATAAAATGTCAATTGCCGATGGAGTTCTTACGGGTGCACGTTCATCAGAGGGTAGCAAACTAACTATGGAAGATCTTAGAGGGCTTTTTGGGATGTAATTATGTGTACGTTAAGTTGTATTTTTGTAGTATTATTTTTAAATTTATTGTTAGTATTCTATCGAATGATTTATGTTGGTCCCCCCATATTTTATGCTATTCGTTGCAGTGGTATGTTTTTCAAGAAATTTGATGTTAAAAACCATGTTAAGGGAATACAACATGCAACGAATAGCACACTTCATTTTTCATTCATTTTATATATTTTTTTTGTATTTATATATGCTAGCGCTATTATGCGTTTTTGAATCGAATAATTTTAAATATATGACAAAATATTACTAAAAAACTTAGAAATTCTATTGCAAATATTCATCGCCAAAATGTAGTCCATAAGCAATGTCACATTGGTAAAAGTTGTGCCATTTTACAACACTTGTTACTAGGTAGAAAAGTAAAAATGAATGCTTGTTCTTGAAACTCGAAATATTAAGGAGAAGCCCGAAGAGGGAGTACAGTGGCTTTTTATAAAAAAAATTCGCCTTTCATCTTGTGTTTTTGTAATCTTATTGATTTTAAAAACAATTTTCTACTAATAAAGGAATACAATTAATTGCTTGTTTTCCATTGTATTGCATTTTAAATTAATAACGTCGTTAAGTATAATATTAAAAAAAAATTACACTTTGAATAAAAAATGCATTTGAAGATTTGTCTTTTGCAACATTTTGTTGAAACAGGTGGTTGTTACTCAGCTTGCCCTGTTTTAATACTCTCGGTTTCCTCGTTCACCCACTTCTTCTAAGGTCTAGTAATTTCGCGAAGAGTTGATAGCTCATGCTTGGTTAGTTACCAGCTATATACATGTATATCTGTAGTCCACGCCTCTCCCATAGCCATATGCGTGTGTATGTGTGAGTAACTACTTCGGCTGATGACTACATATTTGTGTGTGTGAGATATCTCTTCGTCGCCTTCTATTTAGTAGCAGCTTAGTGATGCTAATATTCGTCACAATATTTAAGGCACCCATGCATATAAACATATAAACCATACTTATACCAATCCGGTTGGTTCCTTCTTTTTCTTCTTTCCCATGGGATGTTTAGTAGGACGTAAGTATGCTTATCATTCCACACATATCAAGTTATCCGTAGCGAAATTATGTACTTGAGCTTTCTCTACGAATACCTGCTATTTCAGCAGTTGGACTGGTCGATACTGACGTGCTCCGGAGCAGAGATCTTAATATTACGACGTAGCTTTCGCTGAAGGCTGAGGTAGCACTCAAACTCCCTTTGGCGAACGACGTCAGAAAGGGACACATTTGGGCAGCATCATACCGGTTGGTGGTAACAGAAAAGTTTTGTAATGGCACGCATAAACTGGAACAGAACGTGGCACCAGTAGCGAAGGCGGAGGGGCTTCCCAAGGCCGTCGGTTCTATGTACCGGAGCGACTCGGGATTTTTCCCGACCAATGACTGCCATTTCAGTGTAACCCAATTTAATTTGGTACGTCCCTCCCACAAATTGTCATCCTCCCAGCAGCTCCTTGCAGCGGGACTGCTCCATATTCTATTGCTTCGGGAAGGTATCGAACTCAATCCGGGTCCGTCTCCTGACCCCGGTCCTGAGAAATGGTTTTGCTGCATCTGCCGGAAAATAATCTTTTTAGGACGGTCATACTCTTGTCAGTGTGTATCGTGTAAGGGATGGTTGCATCGGACAGGTTGTTCTGGGCTAGACCCCAAAACCAGACGTCCACGTAACTTCTATAAATCCTTTGTGGCTTCTTGCTGTTTACGTCCTAGGACGTAACGTAGTCTGCGCCTGGGAAGATCACGGAGATAGTGGACTTCATGAAGCGGCACAACATCCGCGTTGCTGCGATTCAAGAGACTAAACTCACATCAAGATCTGCATTGCAGACCTGTTCTGGGTATAATGTCCACAAAAAAGATCGCGAGAGCGGAAATGCAGGCGGCCTCGCGTTTATCATACACCACACTGTGCAATATCATATATTTGATCCCGACATCGAACGCAGGGACAGTGTCTTAGAACGTCAAGTATTATCTGTCCGGTCGGGCGATGCAAATTTGGAAATCATCAACATCTACATCCCTCCTGTCACCTGTTGCCCCAGTGGATACCGCCCTGATATCAGCGGCGTACTCACTGGAAACAATCGCATTATCTTAGGCGATTTCAATGCCCATCAAGATCTATGGCATTCAAACTTGCGGGTGGACAGTAGGGGTGAGATGTTAGCGGATCAAACAGAAGAAACGATGTTCTGCAGAATAAACAGAGACGCCCCCACACGTATGTTCGGAAGCTGTCACAGTTCGCCGGATATTTCAATCGTGAGCGCAGAACTCGTAAACTGCGTCAACTGGCAGCCGATGGTAACATTGGCATCCGACCACCTGCCTATACTTATTTCGCCCGAGCGTTCCGCCGACTTCATCGTCGCAGAAAAAACGCACTTTCATTAACTTTAAAAAAGGAAAGTGGGACGAATACAAATCCTTTACAGACAACCGCTTTGCTGCCCTCCCTATCCCAACTGATGCCCGCCAACGGGAGCGTGCTTTCCGCATGGTCATTGAATCCGCCTCGGCTCGTTTCATTCCCGCCGGTAGAATTCCCGAAATTCGGCCCCCACTTCCCGGCAGAGACCGCAAGTTCAGCGAGAGAACGTAACCTTATAAGACAGCTCGATCCCGG
The DNA here is from genome assembly GCA_029619165.1 of Eurosta solidaginis. Classification (NCBI taxonomy): domain Eukaryota; kingdom Metazoa; phylum Arthropoda; class Insecta; order Diptera; family Tephritidae; genus Eurosta; species Eurosta solidaginis. Next base: position 10,624 of record JARSSU010028529.1, read on the forward strand.
CGACCCCCAAATAAGGGATATAAACCAACGCATTAGATTGCTTGTGTATGAACACAAGCGGGCGAAATGGGAGGAGCACCTAAGCGGTTGTAACCTCTCTGCCGGTGTAGGTAAACTTTGGTCCTTATCGAATCCGTCTAGGCACAATGACAAAGTTTCCATCGCTTTTGGCGACAAAGTGCTGTCGGATGCGAAAAAATGCGCGAGCGCTTTCTGCCGATAATACATATGCATTCTACGGTCGACAAAAATAGACGGAGGGCCAACAGATACGCACGTAAACACAAGTTCAGCGCGTCACCAATTATCATAACCGCCAAAGAGGTTGAGGATGCCATCGGTCATGCTAAACCCTCAAAAGCAGTGGGCCCAGACGGCATAGTCATGCCGATGCTTAAAAGCCTAAGGAAAGAGGGTTTCAAATATTTAGCACATGTCTTCAACCTGTCTCTTTCCACCTTTGTCATACCCGGAAAATGGAAAATGGCCAAGGTGGTCCCGCTACTAAGACCTGGGAAACCAGCTAACATAGGAGAATCATATCGTCCGATATCTCTCCTATCGCCAGTAGCCAAGACGCTTGAAGCCATTTTGCTCCCCTACTTCAAAGCAAATTGGCAGCTAGCCTGTCATCAGCATGGCTTTAGAAAACTCCATAGCACCACCACCGCGCTAAATGTCATTGGCACCCAGATAAATTGTGGTTTAAATCAGAAGCCCCACCATAGAACAGTACTCGTAGCGCTAGACCTATCAAAAGCTTTTGATACGGTCAACCATGGCACGTTACTGCAAGACTTGGAATGGTCTACTCTTCCCACATGTCTTAAAAGGTGGACCGCAAATTATCTGGGTGGTCGGCAGGCATCGGTGACAATTCAGAAACGAAACATCAAAGCCAAGAAGAATTAAGCAGGGTGGTGTTCTATCACCACTTTTGTTTAATTTTTACATATCAAAACTACCTTCGCCACCGGAAGGAGTTACTATCGTTTCTTACGCCGATGACTGCACAATAATGGCCGCAGGCCCGGCCCACAGATTGATGAGCTTTGCAACAGAAAAAACGGCTACCTCCCTCATCTCTCCAGTTGTTTCGCCTCGCGAAACCTGGCATTATCAACGACTAAATCATCCGCGACCTTATTTACAACTTGGACGTCCCAAATGTCGACCATTTTGAACATCCACGTCGATGGCACTACGCTACCGACTGTCCTACACCATAAAATCTTGAGTCTAACGTTTGATCAGGATCTACATTTTGGTGAGCACGCAGCCGCAATTGTTCCGAAAATCCAGAGCCGTAATAAAATCCTCAAATCCCTTGCTGGCAGTACTTGAGGAAAAGACAAAAGAAACGCTCATTACCACATACAAAGCAATTGGCCAGCCGTTTGCGTGCTACGCGTCCCCTTTATGGTCGCCAAGCCCAAAAACTACCCACTGGAAGAAGCTACAGGCCTGCCAAAACACTGCGCTCAGAACCGCCACGGGCTGTCTTCTTATGTCCTCAGAACAGTATCTACATAATGAGGCGAGAATACTCCCCATCAGGAGAGAAATGAGATGCTAACCAAACAGTTCCTGTTGAATACCCAGAAACCTGGGCATCCCAACAGACATCTGATTGATGAGCCGATACCGCATAGGGACTTAAGGAGTCATCTCCGTAAGCAGTTTGAGGAAATACGGCGCCTGAGAACTCAGCCGTATGAAGCAAAAAAGCACAAACAGGCGTCGGACCTTTATGCTGGGAATTGCCCGGTGAATTCAGTACTCAGGGAACTGTACCCAAAACTTGTGGAAAGGAACGCATACGCGAGTCACTCTGGCTCAACTTCGTTCTGGATACTGTAGCAGGTTAAACTCTTACATATCCAGAATCAACCCCGACATACAAAATGTATGCCCCGCTTGCAATGTGTCACCACATTACACCAACCATCTCTTTAATTGTAATGTGGAACCAACGCCTCTAACACCCCTTTCATTATGGTGTGACGTCAGTGCTTATGAATCCTCAATCATCTGTAATATCGATTAGTGCTATCTCAAATATTAGTACTGCTGCTGCTTGCATTACTAATACAACGGTGTCGAATGCTGTGACGTCGACGCCTCAGAGTGTTATTTCAACTTCAAATAATTCTCGCAATACGTATGCATCCATAATTGCGGCCGTGCCAATGACGGATATTTCGGCTTCTTCTTCATCCACTCATGCGTCTATTAAGGATGATGGACAGGGGGCAAATGTGTCTAAAACTAGAACTAAAATGAAAAATACTAATTCTCGAATTCTTATTAGAGGATCTAACGCATCGAGCGATCTGGTGGTTGCTGATCGTTACAAATGGCTACATATATCGTCCTTTTCGCCATCTGTAACTGAAGATAATATAATTGAATATGTGGCTAGGCAAGCTAATTTAAATAAAACCGCATTAAGTTGTACGAAGCTAGTAAAAAAAGGTGTTGCGTTGGCAAATCTGAATAGAGTTAGCTTCAAGTTGGGAGTTCCTGAGTCATCATTTGACAAATTGCTCAGCTCCGAAATATGGCCGACTAATGTTACGGTGAAGCCTTTTCAGTTTTTTCGGAAGGCTCACAAAAACCCTCCTCGCACACAGTAGGGAGAAATCGTCCCGCTAATAACAGCAATAACGACTTAAGGATATATTTTCACAATGTATCTGGCATGAGAACCAAGTCTGATCTTGTATATAATTTAAGTGCGCAAATGGATTATGATATCTTTGTCTTCATCGAGACATGGGTCAATGAAAAATTTTTTGATAGTGAGTTCTTTGACTCAAATCTTTTCAATGTCTATCGCAAGGATCGGGATGCTGGGAAAACTGGTTGCATTCGCGGTGGTGGTGTTTTAATTGCTGTCAAGCGCCAGCTGCGTTCATTTTTATTTCCGCTCTACAATGACGACTCGCTACTTGACCAAATCTGCGTGTGTATAAATGGTTCTGGTTCTGGTGCACAAGGCTCCCTATATCTGCTTGCCTCGTATGTTCCACCAGGCAGAGCATTTGATGCATACAAAGCACATGCTGATAACATAATCTCTCTTGTTTTACGAAACCTTAATGATGACCACCTCTGCGTGCTTGGAGACTTCAACCTTTGTATTATTCACTGGTCAACAAATGTTTCTAGTTATGGTCTCACACCTAATAATCTTTCTTTGAATCACGAACTGTATTTCATTGATAATTTATTGAGTCTCAATTTAAAGCAAATTAGTAAAAGTGTTAATGCCCTAAATAGATTATTTGATCTAGTATTTATAAGTGACAACATTAATTGTGAAGTCAGCGAATGCTTTAATGCAGTTATTCCCAAGGATAGGCATCACCTACCCCTGGTCATTACTTGTAGTTTTTATTATTATGCGTCGGATAATTCAGATAGCAGATTAACGTTCAATTTCAATTCGTGCGATTTTCCTAGATTTAACGATTTTTTAATGGAAATAAACTGGGATGAATTACTGGAGGGACTTGATACCCCTATCTGCTTCGCCACGTTCAAATCCATTCTATTTAGTCACTGTTTGGATAAAATTTCGGTAAAGCGAAAGAGGCCGTATAAACTTCTGTGCAGACGTGTTAAATTTGAATTAGCATTAGTAATCAATTAATTAGATGCCTATTTTAATGGCCAATGATTATTTCAATTGTTTTCCGTAAAAAGCAATTACTAATTGATTACCATTAGAAAAAAATCAAAAAAAAATCATGACTTTTTCCGATTATTGAAAAAAAATCTAAAATAATCAAAAGTAATCAAAAAAGGCCCTTTTGATTACTTATGATTATTTTTGATTTAATACTCTTCTTAAAATGTTTTCTTCGCTGGCTTCTTTGTTGTCCTTTTGCAATACTCTTAACCAGTTTAACTTAACATCAGGTGTCAAAACCGATGCAGTGATGGCAATGTTTGCTTCAGATGACAATTTAAAAAAAATATCGAATCTTTGCCTTAAACGCATCTCCAGTTTTCCAGCAATAAAACAGAGCAGATTCTTATTTAGTTTACTTATTTTCATTAATTTGTTACTTAAGGTCATAAGTATAGGTAAAAGATATCCATAAAATACATTTTCTTCGCCTTGTAAAAAGTCCAAAGCTTCGGAAATTGGCTTCATTAAAGATATAAAAGACTCCAAATAATCAATCTCCTCTAACGATATATGCGGAAGACTTAGTCTATCGTTAAGGTCGCTCAGAGTTTCTTTATAATAAAGAAGCTTTGCAACAGAATCGTAGAGGGAGTTCCAGCGTGTAACCACTGGTACAATCAACGAACAGCCTAAAGTATCTATAATTATTTCCGAGGACTTTGGCCACTTACATTTCTTCCACAAATTATTGCACTTTTCAAAAACCTGTAAAAAAAGTGCGTTTCAATTATGTGATTATCGAAAACATACTTAGAGTGACGAGTGGGACTTATGATAAACAAGTTAAATAAGAAACGAAAAATGTGTAATTTTTGCTTTGGACGCACTATATTAAGTGGGATCTATTCAATCTAAAGGTAATAATGTGGCCACCATTGTATAAAGTTATCACCACAGAACCGCCGAGACAAAATCCGGGCCCGGGGGCAAAATAAATACGGGCCCACATACTAAAATGAACAAATTCTCAAAATCAAATTTACCACCTTTTACATATTTAAATACATTTGTATATACATGTTGTGGAACTTTTTTCCCTGAGCCCAAATCCTATAGAAAAATCGATGGCGCGATATCGGTTAATAAATCGACCAGTCTAATGTATATCGCTGTATAGGAATTTGCATCATACCGAATTTTTCTGCTGCAACGACGCCAAAAACCAGCAACACCTTATGCGGGGTGCAGACCCGTTACGAAATTTATAAAATTTGTTCAAATTTAAAATGATTGCTATCTACGAAAGGTGATTAAAGGTGTGGTTTGTTTATTTTCTGTACGCAAAAAGATTGGATAGCATTTTGAGATTCCTGGGCCCCTCCAAAGCCCGGGCCCGGGGTAAATGACACCCCTCAAATAGCATTAAACTTTGAACAAGTTTTATTAATGAATGGTATAACGTAAATTATGTAAACTAACGGGTATGAACCGTTTCAGGAAAGTTCGAAAATTCAAAAATGTACAATGTGAGTTCGTGTCTTGACGTCTTTGGTTTTCTTAACGAATATTTAAAAAATATTAAACTAGCACACAAAATAAAAAAGTGGACATATATTTCGCGGTACTAGGAGTTGCTTTAAATTAGGAACAAGCACGTTGAAATACACGTCGCTCCATGAGTTGTTTTAATTTAAAATATTTACCATTGTATGCCTACTATACAGAGATTCATTGCTCTTTAAAATTTTCATGAAATCACTTGTTGCTAGTAAATTTAAAGTATGGCTCGAGCATCGGTGGTGTTTTCCCAAAAAGTCATCATTTTCGAAAACTGGTAACTCTTCTTCGTTTTCGTCTGCAAGTTGTTCGAAGCTTTCGTCGATTCCATAATCTTTAAACGCTTTGACAAAATTAGACCCGTTATCAGTAACTGTCATAATTACATTACAGCAGTTAAGGCCGAATGAACAATTGATGTCTTTGATCATTTGAGCAATTTTTTCCGCAGAATGTACTCCCTTTATCCTCTTGCATGCCAGGGCCATTGATTTTCTCTCAAAATTTTCCGATACCCAATGGCATGTATATCCCAAAAAGCTTCGATGGTTTCCCGACCAAATATCACTTGTCGTACAAAAATATTTTGCCATAGATATATTTTGCTTTATTTTTGTCAACATCTTGCCGTACATACCATCCAGCCTTTTCACAGCTGTTTGCCTACTCATTACCTTAAGCCCTGTGTCTGCCAACAAATCTATAAAGGACTTTTTGTCTACTATGGACACTGGCAAAGCGCAATCAACAATAGCTTTTAAAAGTTTCTTATCAAAGCGATCCTGAGAACTGGAATAAGCCACGTTCCCGTCCTTAAAATTTTTATATTTTCGATAAACATCAGTGTGTTTCGCTTTCAAATGAGTTATAAAGTTTGAAGATACATCTCCAGTTCCTCGTATTACGCGACCACAAGTTGAACATTTTGCGTTTGTCAAAAATTTGTTATTTTCATTAAACTAAATGGGAAAAATTTAAATTTTTTAAAGCGACTGTCGTATTTGAGCAAGAAGATGGAATCAAATATGTAATTTATCATCCCAAGATTTGTTTTTAATTTAGTGGCGTGTACTAGAGATATACTCCGCACGTATCATCTCTGAATCAATATTTTTATATATTTGGCTTAAATGGCATCATTAAAATGAGGTGTAAAGCAAATACAGAGCTTAAAAATAAAAAATTGAACCCACCTTTATGGTATGGCGGTGGAAGTGTGATGAGTTTGGGCCTACTTGGCGGCCTCTGGAGTTGGCAAAGTAACTTTCTTTGAAGCCACAATATGATAACAGATAACCGTTTATTGAAAAAAAACTCACCCTTTCTACATTGGTATAATATTCGTCCTTGAAAATTAAATTCGTTGACTTTTTTGATAATATTTGAATATTGTTAAAGGACGTTTTCCTTTTCTGTGGTTGCGGCACATAATCGGGGTCGATTGTATCGTCCTCAGAAAAATCACGCACTTCCGAAACCGACATTAACTGACAAATTACCGTTCGCGCACAACAATGTTTTTTTTATAAAACTTTTTACTGAATAATTTTATTTCTATTAGTTTTTCCTTTATATACATAAACTTTTACGAAAAATCCCAAGCACATTTGTTTGCCTATTATACAGTATTTTTCACATGGTTGATATATATATATATATATATATATGTGGTAAAAGTCTATAACAGCGGCCGACTGTTAATACGCATCCTAAAAGACTCGGCTTGATCTCAGTATTAATAATCCGAAGGCGGAAAACAAAAATTTTGAGTTGTTCAAAGGATATTAAGGAAACAAATTTATAACAAAGCTCTCTAAACGGGACGAAGAACACTCATATAATGGCGATGATATGAAACCAATATTACTTAATAAAGCGGACAATATGATAAACTTTGATTACAAAACAATCAGTGCACTGCCATAACGTAATCCAAAATAGTGGATATATTAATTTTGTATACAAAACAAAATTGGCATTACTTAAGGACGAACCATAGAGTATCGTTATTATTTTATACAATGAGTGTAGCAAATTATGCACGTGTATATACTTATCCTATATGGTGCATGTATGTATATATTTGCCTCGATAAGCGGTTACGATTTAATATTGCATCCTAAAATGTACTTGTATGTAGAAATTATTCCGTGCATGCAACAAACGAGAATTTTTCTTTCAACAAAGCAGAAAAATAATTAAAAATAATCAAAAAAAATCAAAAAAAAATCAAAAAAAATCAAAAAAAAATCAAAAAAAATCGAAAAAATCAAAAATAATCAAAAGTAATCAAAAGGGCCTTTTTTGATTACTTTTGATTATTTTTGATTTTTTTGATTTCTTTTCAATAATCGGAAAAAATCATGATTTTTCAAGGTTCGATTCGAGCTCAAGGCCAGAACAATAATTTTTTTCTAATGATAATTATTGTTATTTTTTAATTTTTCTAAATTATCATTAGAAAAAAATTATTGTTCTGGCCTTGAGCTCGAATCGAACCTTGCTTGAATCATTTATCAACAGGCCGATAAAACAAAAACAATCATGATTTTTTTTTATTATTTTTTTTAATTAATTGAAAAGTAATCATTAAAAATAGAAAATAATTGCAAGTAATCATTAAATGGCGTTTAAAGAAAATAATCAATGGAACGGTTAATGATTACCATTAGTAATCATTATTTAACAGGTCTGATCTAAATGATTAAATATCTTTAAATAGTGCTTGTAAAGAGTATATGAAAGAATATGATTCTTTGAGCGTTTGAAGTTACGCAAATATTTATTTTTTATATTCTTCAGTTTTTTTAATTCTTTCGAATACCACAGAAGCAGACCTGTTAAATAATGATTACTAATGGGAATCATTAGCCGTTCCAGGCCCTTTTGATTATTTTTGATTTTTTCGATTTTTTTTGATTTTTTTTTGATTTTTTTTTGATTTTTTTTTGATTTTTTTTGATTATTTTTAATTATTTTTCTGCTTTGTTGAAAGAAAAATTCTCGTTTGTTGCATGCACGGAATAATTTCTACATACATGTACATTTTAGGATGCAATATTAAATCGTAACCGCTTATCGAGGCAAATATATACATGCACCATATAGGATATATGGATATATTACTTTTGTATAAAAAACAAAATTGGCTTTACTTAAGGAAGAACCATAACGTTATTATTTTTTATAATGAGTGTAGCAAATTATGCACGTGTATATACTTATCCTATATGGTGCATGTATATATTTGCCTCGATAAGCGGTTACGATTTAATATTGCATCCTAAAATGTACTTGTATGTAGAAATTATTCCGTGCATGCAACAAACGAGAATTTTTCTTTCAACAAAGCAGAAAAATAATTAAAAATAATCAAAAAAATCAAAAAAAAATCAAAAAAAAATCAAAAAAAATCAAAAAAAATCGAAAAAATCAAAAATAATCAAAAGTAATCAAAAGGGCCTTTTTTGATTACTTTTGATTATTTTTGATTTTTTTGATTTTTTTTTCAATAATCGAAAAAGTCATGATTTTTTTTTGATTTTTTCTAATGGTAATCAATAGTAATTGCTTTTTACGGAAAACAATTGAAATAATCATTGGCCATTAAAATAGCATCTAATTAATTGATTACTAATGCTAATTCAAATTTAACAGGTCTGATTTAGATAAGTTTCTGTACAATAACTATATTTATAATATTGAGTCGAATATTAAATCGAATCCTAAAATTTTTTGGAACTATATAAAGTCAAAAAAAGGTGGCTGCAGTGTACCCTCTGGAGTTTTCCTTGATGATCAGCCTGCGCGATCTCGAAGTGAGGCAGCGAACTTATTTGCTGAGTTTTTTAGTCAAATTTTTCTCAGGATGATAATAATAAAGCGGTTGATTTTTCATTGGATACCGTTAGTATCCTGAACTTCGGTACGCTTACTCTCTCCTGTGAGGATGTTAGTAAGGCTATTATTATACTTAAATCCTCATTCCAAACTGACGTTGATGGGTTTTCTTCTGTCTTGTTAAAAAACTGTCCAGCCTTGGTCTATCCGTTGACTCTGATTTTCAATAAATCATTATCATCTGGGACGTTCATCGATGATTGGAAGCTCACCTCGATTACGCCCGTTTTCAAATGTGGAAATAAGAACGATGTTCGTAACTATAGACCAATATCCAAGCTGTCCACAATCTCTAAAATTTTTGAGCATGCTGTGAATGCCAAGTTGAGTTTTGCTGTTAAATCCCTTATATCACCCCACCAGCACGGGTTTGTTGCTGATAGGTCCACGGTTTCAAATCTTGCTGTTTTTAGCGAATACTGTGTAGATTCTTTCTCTGCTGGACTACAGGTTGATTGCATTTACACTGACTTTTCCAAAGCTTTTGTTAGAGTTCCTCACGCAGTTCTGATAAAAAAATTAAGCTGTATCGGTTTTCATTCAACGTTTCTTTTGTGGATTCGTTCTTATTTAAGTAATAGACACTGCGTTGTTACAATTGATGGGAAAATGTTTAGTCCGTTCGTTGCGACTTCTGGCGTTCCCCAAGGAAGTATAATAGGCCCACTTTTATTTATATTATTTATTAATGACATCAGCAGTTGTTTTTCGTTTGCAAAGTGTTTACTTTATGCAGATGACTTAAAAATATTCTCAGCTATTAAATCGCAAGAAGATGCCATAAAGCTGCAGGATGATATAAATAAGCTTCACCAATGGTGCCTGAATTCCTGTCTCTCTTTAAATACGCAAAAATGCTTCAAATAGTTTATTCAAAATCAACTAACAATTTGTCTACAAAATACAGTATCTCTAACTGTGAACTTCAATGTGTCGTTTTTGACAAAAGGTTTTCCTTCATTAATCACATTAACTACGTAACATCGAAAGCATATTCTATGCTCGGATTTGTACGGCGCAATGCTTCAAAATTCTCAGACCCCTATACGTTTAAGCTGCTCTACACGTCATACGTTAGATCTCATATTGAATATGCTGTCTTCATTTGGAGACCAAGCAACCAAACGGCCATTTGCAGAATTGAGAGAATTCAAAAAATTTTCCTTAAATATGCCCTTCGGCCGTTAAATTTTTTGGAGCCGATTCCTTCCTACTCTGCACGTCTTTTACTTTTAAGCCTCAAGTCTTTGGAAAATCGTAGATCTATACTGTGCTTGTCATTCATGTATAATGTTATTAATGGCTACATTGATTGCCCTTATTTGCTGGAAAGGATTCGATTTAATGTTCCCCAAAGATCTCTCAGAAATTCCTTTCCATTTTATTGCGATTATTTCAGAACGAATTACGCTGGTAATGCTCCCATTACGCGTGCTATTCGGGAGCTTAACTCAATAAGTAATTCCGCTGCTCTTGATTTTTCTATACAAAGAGCTGAATTTATGAATATTTTGAAGTCTGCTTTCTAAATAAACCGATTACTTTTAGGCATAAGTATTTTTTAAATTTTCATTGTATCATAGACTGTAAGGATTAAAATTCATAGACTTAAACAAATAAATAAATAAATAAATTAATTAATTATGGTCCACCTCTGTCGAAACAGTAAGTTTCCTTGGACTCCCGTTAGAGGATATTGATGCCAATTTGTGATCGGCCGCAGTTATTAGGTGGGGCGAAACATTGCTTCAACAACAACAACAACAACAAGGCGGAGGGATGGGAGTGTCATTGAGGGCTCGCCCCGTAGCCTCTTTGTGTCAACTGTCGGAAACAGAGCTCAGAAGAAGCGCCATAGGGCAGCGAGCGCCCTCACTTAACACATTTCACCAAGGGATATAGGCTAACAAACGAGCGATATGGTTGTGGCTCGTCATTTCTCAAATCAAATGGTGACTTGTGCCACGACAGCACTTGCTCCATTCAGCCAGCTACCTTACAATGTGCATCGTGCAAAAAGCGATTTCATACATTTCAATTTCAAATATTCACGATTTCCGTGGCATAGTCTCAACAACCAGCAGTTATGATAAACAAGTAACACCATGAAACTCTCCAGCATCTAATTAGCAGACGCGCCTCTGGCCTTGGAGCGGCTTTAGAAGGTTCGATATGGTGGTATGAAATCACTCTCCAGGTATTCGAGGTAGTACCTTAAGGCCCTACTTTCGGAACCTAGCGGATCTCTATCCGGTAACGAAAAACTAACTTTGGTAAAACTGTCCATAACTTTCAGAGGGTGTCTTCATCGGTTAACAACAGCCTATAGGATTTTAACTTGCATGCTGATACAAAACGACGGCACAGAGTTGAGAAGACGGGGACTGACTGCGTCCACATTTGACGTCCCTGAAATATGGGCTGAAACTAGAAAAACCATCTTATAAATGATAGTTAACATAGCGAAGTTTTTTGGAACTGTAGGCTCAATTAATACACCGCGATCATGTGGCTGTCAAACATAGGCGTTGTTTTTGCAACATTTATTGCTCCTGCAAGACTTTAAGGGAACTTTACTTCCCACTAGTCTAAAGAATTTCAAAGCACCCATTTTAAACAAGATGGACTGAAAAAACTTTCGGGTAATATTGTGACCGTAGTCTTCGACTTTTGTTGTTGCGGTCCATATCGTGTCTCTAATGGCACCCAAGGTACACATGACCGTGCTGTTGTGGTAGAGTGCTCCGTCTACCACACCAAAGGTCCTGGATTGAAGTCCCGGGCAAAGCAACATCAAAAACTTTGAAACAAGTTTATAAATTATAAAAAAGTTTTCAAGCGGGGTCACCCTGGAATTTTTTTCAAAGGGGGTAATGTAGATCGTGAGAACATTTTGGGAAAGTGTAGCACAAGATCGGCCGGCCAATTGTTTTATACGTACCCAGCAGTATTTACTTATCCTCTCCCCAAGTGTTGCCAGCAAGTGACTTTGATTGCAATCGCTGACACAAGTATTTTAAAGCAGATATACCCATAAGTTTTGGGTGTTCTACAGTTGGTAACTTTAAGCCATCAACCTAAATGTCCAATTGCTATTTCACCTTATACGGCAGGTGAGGTGCAGTGTTGCCAGGTTAGCCTTTTCGAGGCTAGATTTAGCCTTTTTTTTTGCCTTTAGCCTCGAAATTTTGTGTTTAGCTTCGTGACTTTTTTCTAGCCTTTTTTACTCCGAATGTATTTTTAAAAATTTCTAAAATAAAATAATTTCAATAGTTCCTGTGAACACCTAATACCTAATAATATGAGTTCTCTACAAAAGATTAATTCTTTTTCTGCTGAAAATTCGTTGAAAATTTCAAAGCCAGATGTATTTTCTTACTTTGAAAAAGAGAAGTATAGTTATTCTTCAAGTCAAATAGCATTAATAGAGCTGCAGTGGCGAAAACTTATAACTATACAATGGAAAAATGTACACTCCACCATGGAATTTTGGTCGGAAGTCCGAGAACATAAAAATGCATTAAACGAACCTCCTTTTTTAGAACTTGTCGAATTCATATTTAGTTTTTTAGTATTACCACTCAGTAACGCGGAGGTTGAAAGAGTTTTTAGTGGCATGAAAATTCTGAAAACTAAATTAAGGAACAAACTAAAAATTAAAATGCTTAATGCGCTGCTTAATATTAGATGCTCGTTAAAACGCTTATCTAAATGTTGTAATGACTTTGAAATTACCGATGATCTCATATCTATGGTAAATAGCCAAACTTTATACCCAGACTTAAGCTCTTCTGATTCTTCAGACGGGGAATATTTTATATAAATAATTAGTTTGTAATATTTTTTTTATGTATATACACATATGCAATCATTTAAAGTAATTCCATGTGCTAGTCAAAGAAAATGTGCCTGATATGTTTTGAAACAGGAAGTTATGCTTAAGTTATGTTTATAAGTTTTTATTTACAAATGTGTAAACTAAAATATAAAAAAAATTTTATGAATTAACCAAAAAATTTCTGGCCTTTTTTAGCTTCTTTTTTTTCTAAATTTAGCCTTTTCTAACCTTTTTTTTTGCCAATCTAGCTTCTTTTTTTTGCATCACCTGGCAACACTGGTGGGGTGCACTTTTTAGCCACTCGCCTCAGTGGGGAACGAATCTTTATATCCTGCTTCCCTTCCACAACGTTGCCTAGATTGCGGAACGGTAACTGAAAGTTGGGATTACTAATGAGCGTTACTGTTTCTTGTCCGATAAAAAACGACTTTCCACAGCTGAAGATTTTGTTTTTTTTTAACTTAAAATCAATGGCAGATAAACTAAGTCTCCATAAACCAAATGTATTCCAATAATGTTGTATTCAGTTCCAAGTAATTGTAGGTAAACCAATCTAAGTATAAATGTATTCCAGAAATGTTGTATTGAAATCCCAGTAATTGTAGGTAATGATATCCGAGTATAAATGATATAAGCTCTCCCACAAAAAACTTATACCCTCTTAACATCCAAAAAAAAAGAGCTTGGTGGTATCGGAATAAAACAAATCAAACAATTGAAATATAAAACAATAGCAAAAGTTAAATAAGTGGCTGCTTAAAAAAAGAATAAAACATTTTTAAATAATTAAATGACGAATATTAAAGACTATTAAAATTTAATATTAGATACTTCATAAAAACGTAAAAGCTGAGTGATCTTGGTAATGTCCTTAGATTAAAATATAGATTTAAAATCAATATCATTAGTGAAAATTTTAAAATTAGCTCTTAACTGAGAGAATTACTGCAATAAAAAGTTGTATGAATATAATTGTCAATTTCCCCCCAACTGCACAGTGATGAATTGTACACCTTAATTTTGTGCAAATAAGTAAGCCTTGTCATAAGTATGACCCGTCGATATTCGATTAAGCCTTTTAACAGGTTCCCTGTCCCATGTATCTATAATTCATGTTAGCAATTTTGTACCGTGTCCGCTACGTTCGTGTATTATATATGAGCAACCTTATATATACCTTATACTACGGAAATTACTTAAACGTAGTGAGTTATTTCTGTTTTTCGTATGGGACGTGGCTGTATAGACTTTGTAAACTGTAAACTTAAAAAAAATTAGGTGATTTTCAAATACTTCTAAAAATTCGTCAAATTTTTTTTGTTGTTTTTGTATATTTTTTTTTACTATAATCTTTAAAAAGCTTATATTGAAGAAGCTTTTGCACTGATATGAATGTTGGAGATTCGAGTTCAACGCTCAGCTCCCGAAAAGCTAGCTGATGAAGAAGTGATATTCAGAAACATGTCCTAGTAACCCTCGCCGTTTGTAAACTTACAATTTTTCTCTAATATCAATTTAAATGTTTTTGTTTTTTGGCTATGCGAAAGAACTATCTTAGCTCCCAAAAATGATCATGTTAACAAATCAATGATCGCTTTCAAAATCAATTTCCTGGTGAAGTGACGAAATATAAATCGATCGACACAGTTACAGATGAAGTTAAATTGTGAATTATCCAAATGATTTCTATACTCCTTAGAAACAAAAGGAATGAATCAAACTAAACGTCTTTACTAAGATATTCTTGTAAATGACTTGCTAATGTTGGAGATTTCTGATGAAAATGCCTGCTGTAATGTCTGCAAGGTTGCATTCCTTTGAGTTTACTGCGTTTAGACAATGAAATGTGCGCGTAAATTTATACAAATTGTGTAAATGATTTTTCATACAAAATTTGACAGTTCGTTTACGCACTAGATAAATTTATACGTTTACACACTTTATAAGGCATTTATACGGTCACATGAGTCCCCCTAATATAAAATAAGATACAATAAGATACAAGAATAAAATGTTTTAACAGAAAATTTCACCAAATATGCGTACAAATTCAATTCAATTTACAGAACAATAAATTAAATTATCAACAACAAACAAAACAGAAAAAATAACGCAACACCCATTCGATCTCGGCGTTACAACGTGCGCCTTGTAAAGCTAGTTTATTATAAATATCTCTTTTAATTAAATTTTGAGCTTCCTTGAAAGTAAGCCTAACATTTCTGTTGGTCCATCAATAATGGCTTTTTTATCTAATTCATCAGCCTTATCATCACCTACTATACTGCTATGACTAAGAGTCCAAACAATATGACAACTATTAAAATTTATGATCCCTAACCAAATCATGAATTTTACAAACTACACTATTTAGAGTATTTTTATTACTAAGAGAAAACAAGGAGTAAGACTTCTGTAAAATAACAACTAGAAATATTATTATTTATTGCAATAATAATAGCTTCCTTAATGGCTAGAATTTCACCAAATGAAGATGAAGATTTAAAAGGTAACTTAAACAGATGTTCTTCATTATTCTGTAAAGTTTAAATTTCACATCACGTATTACTATTTGATAAAGAACAATCCGTAAACATAACTGTAAAACCACTATTAACATAGTCATAAATAAGAGAATTATAAGATGATAAAATTTGTTCCTTCTTTTTTCGACCGAAGTGTATTAGTGAATATATTAATTTTGACGACAAAGAACCACTGTTAATCGCATCAAGATTGTCAAAAACTTCCTGAAAACGTAAATAAGTATTAGTATATGGGTAGTTAATAATGGATTACTAGTTATAGAGCTAATTATTGGATCATTAAGAATAAAAAGCTTAATAAGTTCCTTGGCCATGAGCCATTGTGCCCTTTATGCTGGAGGTAATCCATTGGCAAGCGCATATAGTAAATATATCGGAGTTGATGGAGTCACCTACGTAAAAATTTATTCTGTAAAGTCATTATACTCTTATAAGAGTTACTAGATACATTTGTTGAAGTAGTAATACCATATTCAATTTTTGATCTAACTAACGATTTGTAAAGATTTAAAGCTGTTTTGGATGTAAACCAGATTTGATATTTGTAAGGCATTTAAACAAATTAATCTGACAAGAGGATGCATTTAAAATTTTTGAGTGATGATCATTAGCATTCTTTAAGTTATTCACCATTCGACCTAGAATCTTAACTTTCTTAACTTGTTGAATCCTTTGATTATTAATAGTTACAGATACAACTTTACTGGTTCCCTTGCTAAAATGCAAAATGCTAGTTTTAGATGAATTAAAGCCAAGATAAAAGAAGAACATTTGTAACTGAAAACTTCTATCTGATTTTGTAAATTTTGATTAGCCTTCTCAAAATCTTTATCAAAAGATAAAATAAAAAAGTAATTAGCAAATTGAAAAACTTTAGTATTTTAATTAACAATATCATATAAACAAGCAGTATATAAATAAAAAAGAATAGGAATAAACAACTACTTTGAGGTAGCCCATTAAAAATATTAGTAGAAAAATTTCCAGGTTTAAGGCTTCCAAACGCAAGAAAGTTAATGATCCATTCATATAAAATTGTTAATTCCAAACTTCTCCAGAATAATTTTTAACACCCTAACATCAACACAATAATAAGCATTACTAATATCCGTCGTACATAACAAAACATGAAATTTTTTACTTTTAAGAAAATTCACTTCATGTAAGATGTATATGATTCAAGCACATAGAAGCTGATCAATTTTTCTATACGCAAAAGTATTTTTGGAAAGCTTTTAGAAAAATACTCATAAATCCTATCCTTAATACAATTATTAATTATCTTCAACAAAACAGATATTAGAGAAATTGGCCTGAAATTTTCAAAACTAGAAAGATCACAATCGCGCTTACCAATAGGAACAATTTTGATAGTTCTCCAATTATCAGGTATTTGATTAGAAAGAAATATATCATTAAGACAAGTACGAAGACTATTCAAAGTCACATCTGATAACGCCTTAATCATCTTATAAGTAATCCTATCACAGCCTGCAGCAGAATCTCTAGTTTTATTTGTTGGAACCTAAATTGGAAACACATGGAATAATTTTGTTAATAGGCAAAGTTTCATCATGATTAGGAGCCTGATCTTTTAGTAAATCCAAAAATTGTTCATTATTATTATCATCCCATCTATCATCACTACTGTTATTGATACCAGCTCTAATTGATTTTACAAATCTCCAAGCATTTTTTCCTAAATTTTTATTTAGATCATCCAATTTTTCATTAAATCTGTCCTTTTTACATTTTTTAACAAACTTTTCCCATTCTTTTCTCTCTCGAATTTAATTATCCATATTTTCTGGACTAGGAAAAGATCTACACTTCTTACACGCAATGGTCAAAAACAATATTTTTTATCAGCTTCAGAATTCCACCAACCCTTTGGTTTTCTGTCATTAGTCACCTTATACCTAAGTAGCATTTTTAATTTAATCTTGAATTTACTTTCAAAAACAGATAAATCAGGATCACATTCAAGAGAACTTAAAGCATTAAACGATTTATTTTAGCAAGAAAGGAGTGGGTACTTTAAGACTGGTGCCCTGATTAATTTTTATCGGGAAATGATGACTACCACCAATTCTAGTTTTATCTATTTCCCAGTGAATAGTTTAAACTACTATTGGATAAAGCTAAATCAAGAACTGAACCTTGATCCACCCTCATATCTTTTTGATAAGTATAATCGCCATTATTTAATACTAAAACATTGCATTATTTACCAAACTAAACAAATGATTGCCACGAAGAATCCAAAGAATCATCCCACTGAGTACTCCTGGCATTAAAATAACAAAGAATAAATGAATTTGGAAGATTTTCTAAAAATTTAAAATTTTTAGTATCTCATTACTAAAATCATTAACATTTACACTAGGCGGAAAGTAACATGAACAAATAGTTAAATTAGGATTCAAATTTTTTGTCTCTATTATAATAACTTCAAAAACTGAAGTAAAAAGGAACTTTTCTAAATTTAATAGTATTTTTGACAGCAATAGCAACTCCACCATACCCATCACTACTATATTTCTTAACTAAATTATAATTTTGAAATTTTCTGTGTATATTAAAGTAGAGCAACAAATTTCACTTAAACAAGCAATGTCTATATTATGTTTATTAAAGTAATACTCAATAGAATCTAAATTAGCTTTCAAAGATTGAACATTATATTGTAAAATTGTCATTATTAGAACAAAAATTAATAAATTTAAATCATCTTTAGTTTTAATATTATCCAATTGACCTTTAATCATTTGAATTACTTTAAGAATGTCAGAATCCTAGTGACTTAACGCCAGTTTCTGAGTAATATAAAACATTAAGTTAATAATTTTTCAAATTCCGAAACACGACCTTTCTGATATTCAACTGAATTGAATACCGGGTTACCATGCTTCCTATTAACTGAGCTTGAAAATTTTCTCTACGAATGGGTACGCTGTGATCTCTCATCGCCTTTTTTTAGCAATATCGCAAAAAGATTTTTTCCTTATAAGTCTACGATTTATATAATCTCCTTATCAGGTGAGATATCAATACTATCATTAATAGCAGGGAACTCCTCCTCATCTGCCATAAAAATTTCAAAACAATTATTGTTTTTAGGATAATACTTATCCAAAAACTCCTTCTAGACATTTTTTTGACAAACTTAATACGAATAACATTACATTCCTTTTCCCATTGCGGACAGGCCCTAACATTTTTGCGGAATGGCCTGGATTGCCACTCAAAATACACTTAACAGATATACAATTTGCATCTTTACATTCATGTTTACCATAAGCCAAACATCTGGGTTTGCCCTTGCAAGAAAAATTAGTGTGTCCCAAACGACCACATTTACTACACGGTCTAAGAGGTGGAAGATAAATGCCTACTCTAAGCGGAGTATTCTCAAAAATTATTTCCTTACAAATCTCATTACCACTAAAACCAATTTTCAAAGTAGTTAAAGGAGTTTCTATACCATTTTAATTTGTTTTAACAAATTTACGTACCTATGCCAAAGGAATAGCCGATACCGCATTTTGAAGGATATCCTTCTTCGAAAAACAAAGAGGAAGCTCCTAATAACACCATATGTTTCAATGGCTGTTCTAGGCACAAACTGGATTTAAACCTCTATCAGATAATTTCTTTTTAAAACAAATGTATTAGCAGCAAAAGCATTCTTAAAAATAACCTTGTACAATGATCTAACAATAGCAAAATCAAACCAAGATCCTTAACCCTAAGATCTTTAATTTCCTTCCAAAGAGTTAACCCTGTCGTTAACTTATCATTATTAATACTAGTAGAAGACGAAGTATCAACCAAAACAAAAATATCTCTCTTAAAATCATTAGGGTAAAAAATAGTATCTCTCTTATTAACATCAACCGAATTATCGCCATCTTTTTTTCAACTGAAACTCCATTTTGTAAATCCATTTTTTCATTTACATTTTTTTCAGAAACTACACTACTATTATTTCCAGAAACATCAAAACCATTTTCATTCAAAACACAATTTTGTGAATCAATTTTTTCCTTTCATTTTTTTTACAACCTAAGCTCCAGAACCCAGTCACATATCGATCATCCAAAATCTTCTGCTTTTTTTAACCACACTTTCCTGCCCCAAACTAAAAAAAGCCGCCACCGGTGACGGTGACGCCATTTTGTAAATACTTTGCCTAGCTGCCCGCGGCAGCTTAGAAAAAATTATTTTCACCAATGAACAAATATAAAATGTATTAAAAAGCTTGAAAAAGAAATCCACTACCAATGATAACTCACCCGTAAGAGCAGCCACTCAATTCAATCCAATACACAAACAAGAAAGTTCACAAAAAATTGAAATTAGAGGCACAGAAAAAATTAATTAAATTATTATTCTCCGCACCGGACCACACTCGCCCGTGAACAAATTCCAAAAAAAAACATTAATTGAATAAAATTCAAACCATAATGCAATAATAAAGGACATGTAAACAACAGAACCTTACTTTTCGGCAGCTCTATATTCCAGTATTACGCGCATTACAAAAGTAATAGGTACATTTTTATTTCTTCTTTTTTCGTACAATTCTTCAAAGAAACTAGTTTTTTCAAAATTTTTACTGTAATCTGTTGGGGAATACAAAGATACGTACATATTTTTGTCTAAAAAAATTCTGGCAGCGGCTTCTATAGTTAATTATATTTCTAAACGTATAGTAAAATGTGCTCCGATCGTAGTAGAATTTAATGGCAGTTATATAATATAGACAACCCCCGAAAATATGTATGCCGAACTTTTCAACAAAACTGTGTTTTTTTACATCTATGTACGTTTACGCTAAAACTTTATATTGACTGCTAAGGGTCAAACTTTAAATACACCTCTGAAATTGCTGCGCATAAAATTTGTACTACTAAATTTCAATATGCATTATACTCAGATGTAACTGAAATATTTATGGCCATCAGAGGTTTTGTGTCTCCGATTTTAGGTACACCCTGTAGTGGAATTCACTAACTTTTTTAACGACATTTGCCATCGCTTTATTTGCGAATCGATAACTATAACGATTTCATTATTCAGTAACTATTTTGTATCGATATTTGTTTATCGGTGATCAACAGTGTTGTTAAATAAACGGCAAGGAAATTGGCTGCGTTAAAAATTACGAAATTAATATTTCTGGCAATTTTAGTTAAAAAGAAAAATCGGAACTTTATCAAATGGCATTTGAGTACTTGGCGTACGTTTTATCACAAGATGAAGAATTACTAAGTCCATCGCCAGTGGATATACACCTTTTTAGAAAAGTACATAACCCATTCCACTTGAATGCAACGGAGTTTCGAAAGCTGTACCGACTAACCCCAGACTTGGCTCATGATATTACTTCTCAACTTGATGTCAATTAAGGGGTACAAGAATAACTGAAATATCAACAGAGAAAAAAAACAAATTAGTACCGCATTTACTTACTTTTTGTTAAAATATGTAAACACTGCTCAATAATGACTTTAAGCTGGAGACATTGGTGCTTTATCGGTAACCGTATCGGTAACCTTTTAACAGCTGATTCGACCAACCTTATGAGAATCAATGCAATCGATTATGTGTGCCGCTAAGGTCGTAACCGTATCGTAGCCAACCAATTGGTTTTGGTTTTACCGTCGTAACGATAAACAGCTGATTACGTTAGGGATACGACTACAGCGATACGATATACGGCACCAATGACTCCAGCTTTAAAAGCAGTTAACGGAATTTATTTATTTTTAGCATTCCTTTTGTGATTTTCGCATTTTTTAGGTTTCGTTAAGCTGTGCTGCCACCTTTCTACTATTAAAACGAAATTTAAATGTTATTTATTTCGAGTCGTTAAAAACTAAGTTAGTGAATAGTACAATCGATAAGGCAAGCGACAAAATCGTTAATTAAAATCTCGACAAATCGCATCGTTATACGTTAGTGAATTCCACTACTGGTCTGTAGCTAGTTATTTAACCACTGCCGCTAGATGGGCTAAGCATTATCTAAGCGAAAATAAGCATGTTTTTTTTACGCGCAAACGTAATCGTATACGCTTGTAAAAAACACACGGCTTATATCTACTGAGAGTTGTAAAATTTTTTAAACGCCATTGGTCTCTCACCGGTCTTACCTTGTAATATTTCTATCATGCAGTTGCTATTGTACTTACGTTTTATTCGCGTGGCGAAGCCTCGTACAGCCGTGTATTTTTAATAAAACAATTAAAAAAGACAATTTTTGTTTATTATGATATTAAACATATTTTTTATTGTATTTTATTTAATAATATCGCCAAAGCCTTCTTATATTACGTAAAATTAGCCTACTAGACCTACTTATTTATGTATGTATGTAGATATAGAAAAACTTTAAACATTTTAATAGGACATGGCAAAAGACTAATAACTCCAGGCTTAGATACGAGCTTAAAGTCAACTATCATTAATTTAATTTTATTAATTTTGATTATTAGGTATGTACATATGTACCTAAGTAAATCGAAAATGCATTTTATTACATATGTACAGTGTGTATATTTTTATTATTCTGTTATAAAAACTTTCCTTATTTAACAAAAATTTTTGACAGCTGCAGATTTTTATTTTAAACTAGGATTTACGTCTTCTGATTTGTCTAACTATCTAATGGACTACTGTAGGAAAATTTTTTTATTAATAATTTTTTTTAATGAAAATAGGGACCATTTAAAAAACATTCTTAGAATTCTAATTTATGATTTTTTAAACGCCCATGTTTGCTGCTGAACAAATTTTTGAACGTGGCTCTAAAATTTTTTTCAGAAACGCCTTAATGTCCGTTTCATGTAAAAATATATACAGCAGCGAACAGAAAAATAGCAATGGAAAGTTTTTTAAAATATCGTCAGTAAAATTCCTTGGTTTTGTTATCAATATTTTTAAGAAAAAAACTTCAATGAATTTCGTAACTGAAACTATGCAAACCAAACTCAAAAACATAAAAAAAAATAAATGTAAGACCGCGATAACCTCCGAGAGAGATCTAAGGCCGAGCTTCTCTTCTCCAATTTGCGTCGTTGCTCCTCTTAATTTTCCCTACAAATTGGCGCCGGACGGGACCTACATGTTTTTATGCCGACTCCGAACGGCATCTGCAAGGCAGATGAGTTTTCACTGAGAGCCTTTTCATGGCAGAAATACACCCGGAGCGCTGCCAAACACTGCCGAGGGGCGACCCCGCTTAGAAAAATTTTCTTATAATTGAAAACCTTATTTCTAAATTTTGATGTTGCTTTGTCCCGGGAGTTGAAACCCAGGCATACGGTGTGATAGG
>JARSSU010028530.1:0-32898 GCA_029619165.1 Eurosta solidaginis
TTACCTTTTTACACCCCTTTTATTCCCAGTAATGCTTGAGACTTGTTATTTAAACACAAACAGTTTATTATATTATATTTAGATTAAGTTAGAATTAAGATAAAGTTAAGTTGATTAGAAATAAGTTTTAATTTAAGTAATTAGGTTCACCTTTCGAACTACCGGCGCGGTATTGGAGGCGTTTTACTTGTCGTGACGCGGATCTAATTGCAACTGAAAACGTTTGAATATTTCGGTTACCTTCGCAGCGACGCGAAAGGGTTGCGCAAGTGACTGATCAGTGTTGTAATTAATGGGACGCATGTAGGCGTTGCCAGTTATTGTTATCTGAGTTGACAAACAGATGTCGTTGTCCTATCAACTACAGTCGCCGCCTTAACTATTATCCTACAACTCGGCTATCCTGACTATCGTTCGGCCTCGGACGATGGCTCCCACCTCTTCATCTGCTCAGCCACAGTTGAGGTAGATCTCGGTCCTTCATGTTCACCAACTTTACTGACCTCGTACCTACCGTGCCGTAAAATTTTGGTCACCTTATAAGGACCTAAAAACTTTGGTCTCAATTTAAGACCTGTTCCAAACTGCGTCCGCTTTATGGCTACTAAATCATCGATACGGTACTTTGTATCGGCGCGTCTGTTATGATTAAATGTTTTCCGGTTCTCAGCCTGAATTTTCTCAATATTCTCTTTGGCTTGCCTACGTACATCCTCTCTTTCGTCCTCAAATTGCTTAATGGCTTCCTCTTCTAACATTTCCTGCAAATCTGGAATTCCTTGAATACGCATTTCAACGCCTGTCAACAGCTTGAATGGTGAAACTTTCGTACTCCTAGGCGCAGTGTTATTTATCGTTTTCTGAACATTCTCTATATGTTTGTACCAGGAGCTCGGACTATCACCACACATTTTGGCTAACATTGGTACTACAATTTTATGCATCCGTTCTACTTGACCGTTTCCTCTTGGAACCCCAGTCGCTATTAGAAGGTGCTGTATATTCTCCTCTCCGCAATACTTTTTAAATGAATTTGACGTGAACGCTGCCCCTCTATCTGAAATAATCCGCCTAGGATTACCAAAAACCGCTGCTTGTTTTTTCAACCTATCAAGGACTTCATCGGCTCCTGTTGTTTTTGTTGGGTAAAGCCATACAAACTTAGAGAAACCATCTACCACTACAAGTATGTAGCAATAGCGTTTGTTTGTTGCTTCCATTGGCCCGACATGGTCTACGTGATAAGTTCCTAACGGGATGTCTTCCTTCTGTATTGGTGAAAGAAATCCTTCTTTTTTACCCCGCTTGCTCTCAGAGACTATGCATTCTATGCAACTTTTTACTACTTTTGCTGCTTTCGAAGGTAAATTTGGAATATAAAAGTGTTTCTCTACTGCTTCTTGCGTACGCTTGGCTGCAAAATGCCCTTGCTTATGCGCTAGCCTTATTATCTCACCTTCCATTGAGCTTGGCACAACAACAAGTTCCTTGACTGGATCCTTAAAAAGTATGCCCTGCTTAATGTAAAAATCCTCATACTCCTCTTGCCCTGCGACCTTTAACACGGCCCTAATCCATTCGTCACCTAACTGTGCTTGCCGCAGTCTATGTTGCAAGGAATCTTCTAACATTAGACATGAAACTCTGCTTAATGCGTCCACGTGACGCATTTTGGAACCGGCTCTATGCTCAATTTCGTAATCGAAATCTTGTAAAAATAATGCCCACCTCGAAATCCTTGCTGGTACATCCTTCTTACCCATTGTCATGGCGAACGCGTTGCAGTCTGTGACAATCTTGAATTTCATACCCAAGAGATATATGCGCCACTTCTTCAAAGCCTCTACAATAGCTAGAACTTCAAGCTCGTAGGAATGATAACGCTCTTCTGCTGGCTTTGTTTTACGGCTCATATATTGTACAGGATGAAACTCTTGATCGTCACTGCACTTTTGTAAAAGGACCGCACCATACCCATACTTCGATGCGTCTGCATGCACCTCCGTCAGAGATTTCGGGTTATACAAACTAAGGACGGGTGCATTAGCTAATGACATTTTAAGTTGCTGGAATGCTGAAACTTCCAAATCGCCCAAGCAAACTTTTCTATCCTGCCGAAGGAGATCCGATAGTGGCTTAGCTATTGTTGCGTAACCAGGAATAAAACGTCTAAAATAAGAGGTTAAACCCAAAAATCGCTGAATTGATTTACGATCTTGAGGTAATGGGAAGTTATCTACAGCACGCGTTTTCTCTATCGAAGGTTTGATAGTCCCGTTCTCTATAACATAGCCCAAAAATTCCACCTTTCTCTGTAGAAACTGACACTTCTTCCACTTTATTTGTAAGTTATATGTCTCAGCTCTTTTTAATACCCTTACCAATTTCTCTATACCCTCGTCTATATTTTTTGAAGGAATGATTATATCATCCATATATGTGATTAATGTACCATCTTGAACCAAATCCCTCAGAACTGCAAAGATGTACCGCGAAAATACTGCTGGCGAGTTCGAAATACCGAAAGGTACGTATCGAAACTCGTACTGACCACAATGAGTCACAAATGATGTGTATTTGCGCGAATTAACCTCAACAGGTACATGAAAGAAACCATTAGCCAGGTCAAGCGTTGTAAAAACTGACGAATTTTGTAATTTATCGACTACGTCGTCTATGAGAGGCATAGGAAAATTATCTCTCATGATCTTTTTGTTAAGACGCCTATAGTCACAGCAAAGTCGCTTACTCCCGTCTTTCTTTTTCACTAAAACGATTGGGGACGCATACTCTGACGTGCTTTGCTGAATTATACCCTTCTCGAGCCATTCCTGTACTTGGTTATCTACCTCACATTTCTCACTATAAGCAATTCTTCTTGGTCCCTGATAGACTGGTATATCATCTACCAACGTAATCTTCATCTCTACTGGTGATTCGTGTTGCATTTTTGGAGAATAATTATTTACCAAATTTTCTACTATCGCTGACGTATTTTTATCGAGATGTTCTAGATTAGGGTTTGCCAGCTCCCTGTCGCTAATATCTTCAGCTATGCACAGACTTTCAAACTCTTGGAGAACTTCAAGCCTCTGCTCGTTTTTAGCTGTATTGCAGACTCCCATTTCTACTACCTCAGTACTTTGTTTTTTCCGAAAAACTACCTCATCTTCAGTTACTAACAAGTCCACTAATTTTAGTACGTTATTTCCTATAACTGCTGCATAAATAATATCTTCTTTCTTAACGACATGGAAGCTAACATCCAGTCTCAAGCCATCGATCTCAACGTCCATCGCAAAACTTCCTATAGTTGCGATTGTCCCTTCGCCCACACCCATCAACCTTCTTATATCCAGTTCTAGTTTAATGTTTCCGAACTTTTTCCATACATCTTCCCTTACTAAAGACAAATCACTGCCCGTATCCAAAAGTGCTCCAAAGGTGACCCCTTTGTAGGAAATGTCTTTAAAAATCGAACAATTTCCTTTACCAAAAACCTTACGGCACCATTCACTACTCATTATGTTAGCCCTGTTCTTTTCGACTTTAGATTCTTGTTTAACTTCTTTGTTAACCGATGTGCATGCTGCAGCACGGTGTCCAGCCTTACCACATTTAAAACAGTTGTTCGATGATTTCTGACAATCCTTAGCGAGATGTCCAATCTTGCTACATTTAAAACATTTTTTATCCTTTTTGGCTTCGTCGGAAGTTGTCTGGTGACTGCCTGAGTGTTGGTATTCACCTGCCTTAAAAATCGGTTTACCCACCTGAATTTTTTCATATACGTGTATTTGCTCTTTAAGTTCCTGCAGGGTGCGTGCTTGGTATAAGTTACTTTTACCCATCTTTGAATCAGGGATCCCTTCAATAAAATATTCTATTAGACTCCTCTCGTCTAATCTAATTGGCGCACCTATTTCCATTAAGCTGTACAAATATTCCCTATAATCTTCATTTGCTCGCTTACGACGATTCCTTAATGCCCGATGAACATCTATAGAGGAAACATGCACCCCAAATTCCTGACGCAGTGCTTCTTTAAGCATGCTCCAATTCACGACATTACGTTGACTCCTAATAAA
Source organism: Eurosta solidaginis (assembly GCA_029619165.1). Taxonomy (NCBI): domain Eukaryota; kingdom Metazoa; phylum Arthropoda; class Insecta; order Diptera; family Tephritidae; genus Eurosta; species Eurosta solidaginis. The sequence continues at coordinate 4,089 of JARSSU010028530.1, forward strand.
CATCTTGGCTGCTCCCTTTAACAACTGTTTAGAATAAATGTATTTCTGCAGTTCGTCCCAACCAACAGCCGTAGCATTGCTTTCAAATTCTAAAAGCCACTCTTCGATTGATTGGTTACTATTGCCACTGAATGAGGTCAGTGAATCTTCAATATCACGCAAAGTAAAATTGGACCGCCCTAAATACTACCTGAGGAGCCGTGCTAACACATGAATGAGCTGAGTCACCATCGCCCGAATCCGAATCGTCATCCATAACTCCTAAACCGTAATGTTCGCAAAGCCTATCTTGCAGAGTCGTCTTTCGACCCGTGATCGAGCACCCTAGTTCTGCTAACTTTTCCTTAAGCCCGACTACCGTTAAACTAAGAATTTCCTCGCGCTCCATTACGACCGGCAGTCAAAAAAAAATTTCAAAAATTTTAAAATTGGTTTTAAATTTAAAAATTAGTTTAGTCAAATTACTAATCTACTTTATAACTAAATACTATTAGTGTAGAATTAATGAAACTTATTTAATTAATTGGTACAAAAGCAATTTTTGAACAACAAAAGTTATAAATATCCAGAGACTACTGCGGTAAAAACGAACAGTAAAGCTTCGCTAAGTGATACAATCAATTTTAAATTCTGGAATGCTTATTCTATTTCTTTTTCTTGTATTATTTAACCTTTAACATAAATCTTCTGTTTTCGCTTCTTTTACAAATCTTTACAAAATTTTATTTTATTTTATTTTTAATAAATTCAAATTAGTCTTCGCTTTTGGTACAATTTAGTATTTAAAAAGAAACAAATTATATAACTTTTCCAAAACTAAGAACTGCTTTAAAATTTTAACATTGTAATAACATGCATTATTTATTCTTACGTAACTTCGGGTATATGTTCTTGTCCGCAACTGTATTTGCTGCCTCTGCTGTTTCACGCTGAATTTTGATGATCCTCTGCCCGCTGCTAGCTTCGTTTTTGGTTGCATATGATGATGCTTTTTAAATTTGATGCTTATATTGCTGCACACAGTGTACAGTCAATTTTTAAATTTTTTACATAAGAGAGAACTTAGTTACAATGGCTTTCTTTTAAGTTTTTCTTTTGGCTCTCTTTTTCGCACTCACTTTGCTAATGCGAATTTTGTTATGGCTACTTCTATCAAAACGAAGCCACGCCAAATTGTAACGTTTTATTTTTTGTTGCTATGCACTAACACTCTTCGGAGCGTTGCTATGGCTTCTTGCCCGACGCCGTCAACTATCTTTTTCTATCGCACACGATTTTTCTTTTTGCAAACCACGCCACAATGGACGCTCGTTTAGAGTTTCATAAACCCGAAGCTTACTTTGCTTCTTCGTGACCTGATGCCACTGTCGATGTCACTGTACTTTCCGTACAGTATACACTTTTCACAGTATGACCCTTCGGTTTTTTCCAAACACTGTACCTGCTGCCAATCTACAGCCCTTTTCCCTCTAATAGGGAACTGACAAAACTGTCCACTGCACTTCATGCACACATCCGCTAAGGACTACTTTAAACTTTCTGTTGCACGCCACTGTCTTAGGCACGCTGCAATTTGCGTATCAAATCTGCAGCTGTATATGCACGTATTTTTTGCCCACTCGCAATTATTCCCTTATGATGGTTATCGCCACCAAAGCTTTTCCGCTTTTATTTTAAACAATGACACATTTTTCATACATTTCCGCACCTCCACTTACCGACGCCTTTTAAAAATTTCTTAGTCTTTACTTTTAGTAGTTTCAATAGTTTAATCTTATGTATTTTCACGTTTCCATTTACTTGAAAAATTTGTGTATCTATTTTTGTGCACAGTACTGTAATGCTTCTTAGAATCTTTGATTCTTTATAAAATTACTTTTTACCTTTTTTAAAGGCTTTCTTCTATATTCTAATAGCTTTTACAAATCTTTTTCTTCACGTTTTAGTTTAACAAAACTTTTATTTCATATTTCTGGCACTTTTCACAAATTTTCTTTCACTTCTGACACCACTGTGGGGATTCTTACCTTTTTACACCCCTTTTATTCCCAGTAATGCTTGAGACTTGTTATTTAAACACAAACAGTTTATTATATTATATTTAGATTAAGTTAGAATTAAGATAAAGTTAAGTTGATTAGAAATAAGTTTTAATTTAAGTAATTAAGTTCACTTTTCGAACTACCGGCGCGGTATTGGAGGCGTTTTACTTGTCGTGACGCGGATCTAATTGCAACTGAAAACGTTTGAATATTTCGGTTACCTTCGCAGCGACGCGAAAGGGTTGCGCAAGTGACTGATCAGTGTTGTAATTAATGGGACGCATGTAGGCGTTGCCAGTTATTGTTATCTGAGGTTGACAAACAGATGTCGTTGTCCTATCAACTACAGTCGCCGCCTTAACTATTATCCTACATATATAACAGTCTGGTGTATAAACACAAAACAAAACTGATATCTAGTAAATACTACACCTACAATGTTGAAATTTGACGTGTGGACTGATATTTAGACTCTTAATAAAAATTTGAAAAAAATTTTTAAAATGTGCGTGGGTGGCACTGCCCACGTGTGATAAAATCAATTTTACAAATATTATTAATCATAAATCAAAAGTCGTTAAACCTATCGTAACAAAATTCGGCAGAGAGGTTGGCTTTACTATAAGGAATGCGTTGAAGAAAAATTAAATAAATCGGTTAAGGACCACGCCCACTTTTATATAAAAGTTTTTTAAAAGGGTCGTGGACGAATAAAATAAGCTATATCTTAGCAAAAAAGAGCTCTATATCAATGGTATTTCTTTTCCCAAGTGGACTGATAAGAATAAATAGGAAAACTTCAAATTTTAAAAAATGGGCTTGGCACCGCCCCTTTTATGACTAAGCAATTTTTTATGTTTCGGGAGCCATAACTCGAAAAAAAATTAATATATCGTAATGAAATTATGTACACATATTTTCCTTATAGCAGGAAATATTTCTAGAAGAAGGGGACGAGATCGGTTAAATACCACGCCCACTTTTATATAAAAGATTTTTAAAAGGGTCGTAAACGGAAATAATAAGCTAAATCTTTGCATCAATAGAATTTTACTTTCTAAATTTGAACTATAACATTAAATTGGAAAACACTAAAATTTTTGAAAATGGGTGTGGCACCGCCCCTTTTATGACTAAACAATTTTCTATGTTTCGGGAGCCATAACCCGAAGAAAAATTTATATATCGTAATAAATTGTGTACACATATTTTCCATATAGCAGAAAATATTTCTATTAAAAATGGGCGGGATCGGTTAAAGACCACGGCAACTTAGATATATCGTAGACTAGAATAACAAGTTATAACTTAGCAAAAAATAGTTTTGAATCAATGATATTTCACTTATCAAGTTTTACTGTAAAAGGAAATGAAGAGACATTTTTCTTTTAAACGGGCGGTGCCACGTGTTATGTAGAAAAGTAATTTATCTGAAATGAAATGTACAATTGAGGCTCACGCTGAGTATATAATGTTCGGTTACACCCGAACTTAGACAACTTTACTTGGTTGATATTATGGTACTTTTGAGCTGTGATAACTACGGAATGGCTCAACCGATTTCCAAGATCTTGGTACCATTGGAAAGGTATTCTAATCCGCTATCGAAACGTACACTGAAAAAATTTTCATTACACTGAAAAACATTTTTTTGTTTTTAAATGCTTGATCTTTGTAATTTTTTCCAAGTTTAGTTTTTAAAAAACTTAAAAAAATGGGTTTCTTCTTTGTTCGCCTATAGATACAATCCTTCTACAAGTATAAGGATTCTTACCGATTTTGAAATTGACTCTTATACAATATTTTAAATTTTTGGAAAAAATTAAGTTTACTAAAATGGAACATATGATCCAAGTATTTTAGGTTCGGTATAAAGCCCCGCATTTTTTTAAATAATTCTTTTCAATTCTAAAAACTTTTTTATTTGACCTATTCGTTGCCGGTTTTTATTGTTTCGTTTAAATCAAACCTCGCCAGAAACATCAGATGTAGAAAGTGCGAGCTGCAGGTTGAAACGGTTGAGCACTTTCTGTATTCGTGGTCTGCGCTCGCGAGATCAAGGTTCTAGCTACTGGAGGCGGCAGAGTTGCCAAATCTCGAAGCAGCTATTAAGTTAGACCCTAAAAAACGTATAATATTTGCCAAAGGACGGAGTTATACTATAACATAAGTTTTGGTGCCTAATTGGTCCGTTTGGTGGTTGAACAATTTTTGGTAGCACTATGGACACAATCAGCTATAAGTAATGTCTTTATTGAACGACTAGTTCCACTTAGCTACATAAATTTCAAACTGGCTAATCACAACTATACGCAGAAGGGCCTAGAGGGAGGGGTTAGTTATGCTTCATTGTAGACAAAAGTGATCAATCGCAGACCACTATCTTTGGGGATTAGTTGCACGATTTTTGCAAAGTTTGGGCGTAACAAATATTATATACTTAGATGTGAGCTTCAAGTGTACAGTTCATTTATCGAGCCCCAACGCGAAATAAATTATTGAAAAAAATCATCGCTTCTTTATCGCCTCATTGTTATCCCATCGCCTAAATCAAATATCGTCACTGTGATCGTTGTGTTATCGACCTGCATTCTTTTTCGTCATCGTTATCATAAGAGCCTAGTCGTTATGTGTTCGTTTTCAACAAAATGCATCGTCGTTGCCACCCTCATCGTTATCATTGTCGTCATGTTGTTGTTGTATCAACGATAAAGACACTCCCTGAAGGTTTTGGATACATATCCGGTACGTTCCGGTAACAAGCACTATGAAGGCACTACCTCGACCATTTCGGTAACATAAATATGACCGCATTAAACTTTCCAGCCCATCGCCCTCCTGCTAATTCCATGAGGCTGACGATTGGGTTTGCGTAAGCTCGTCAGCGACGTCGGCCACTGCTATTATTATTTTCATTGTAATTGGCATTTTCATTCCTCACCCAATGTTCTTTGAAAACAATGTTTCTGTTAGTGAAATATTTTTACTTAATCCATTGGAATTTATTCCGTCAGATCGATAAAATGATATCACCCAAGTGGGCGCCGCCAGATTTGGTTACCCATATATCGCATTTTCAATCAACCTAACCATAACATCAGACCCGGGTTCTCGCATTCCTGGAGAAGTTTCTTAGTGGCTTCAAAGGCTTGCCAAATGGCAATCAGTTTCAATTTTCGGAGACCAATACTTTAGAATAATCCAGAGTAAGACGATTTATGGCTCTTAGATTTTTACTATGCGTTTGCTTACTTCACAAATAGGGAAACTGGGGCTCAGTGAAACACACCACTCACATAAGTGTTTTAATCTTTCATTAGGCACTTATTTTACTTCTGACCTCTAAAAATTTGGTAGGTTTTTCGGAATGCCATACTGTTTTTATCAAATTTATATTTATGAACTGAAGCGAATGATTTCCTATAGCACTTTCCAAAGCTTTTATATTTTTCGTTACAACAACAGCAACAGGGTCAGGGAGCCGTAATATTGACCACGTCAGTTACTGACTTCTATATCTAGAAAAAACTAGACCGTAATAAAGGACAGTGATAAGTAGTAAATGGAACTAATTTAGCCTATATATTCTGCTGTAAAGGTCAATGAAACAACTGAACTCATTCAGAGCTCTACAAAGGGAAGTCTGCACCACAGGGAGGCTAGTGGATTTCTTCGATGAGGTAAACTAGCTACAACCAACATAAATATTCAGTCTAAGGTTAGGTCACGTTGAAGACATAGTAGTCACAACTGATTAAATGCAGTCTTTCTGGCGTACATCTCTAGGTTGCTCTCTTCTGAATTCTCGCCAGTAGCAGTAATGAACGATATTGCTGATGAGTTGACCAAGCGATGATATGCACACAAACAAAGATTTTTCCAAAATAGAAGTGATTTGTGGCTATAGGAATTTTGCCCACAAAAGAACGGAATTTTTTCAAAAACCTTTTTATTGTAAACAAGTGAGGAAGGCTAAGTTCGGGTGTAACCGAACATTACGTACTCGGCTGCCAAATTACAGCTTGCAAAACTTTTAAATAACCTTCTTTTAAAAGTGGGCGGTGCCACGCGCATTGTCCAAAATTTTACTTATTTTCCATTCTGCGTCATAAGGTCAACCCACCTAGTTGGTAATGAATTATCGCACTTTTTCGGTTTTTCGAAATTTTCGATATTGAAAAAGTGGGCGTGGTTTTAGTCCGATTTCGTTCATTTTAAATGGCGATCTCAGATAAGTGCCCAAGAACTTACATACCAAATTTCATTAAGATACCTCAAAATTTACTCAAGTTACCGTGTTTACTGGACAGAGGACGGACGGACACCGAGATAATTTTGATATATAGAAGTCTATATCTATCTCGATTAGTTTATGCCGTTACGGGGTACCGTTATGCGAACAAAATTAATATACTCTGTGAGCTCCGATTAGCTGAGTATAAAAATGCCCATTGCCGAGTTTCAACGTATTTGCTGTAAGAAAGATCTTTACTGAACGTAGTCTACGTTCATTAAAATGTACATACAAATTTAACTATTTATCAATTAGTTATCGAAGCACAAAGCTTTGTTGAAATCGGTTCTATTTAACCGAAATTCTAAAACAATTGAGCAATAAATCTTTAACATAAACGATTTTAATGCGTCATTAAAATTCTCAACAAACAACAAAATTTAATTTAATTCTACAAAACTAACTCATCCTCAAAATCTTATGCAACAATGAAAAGACGTTCGTTGTCCACAACGATTACGTAGAATTCGTTCAAAGGTTGAACTGACAACGGCCATTGAATATTTTACATTTAACGGCTTGCTTGCCACAAAATGACTTGTGTAGTTTGGTTTTAGCTTAAGTGGCACAAAATTTAAAAATGTTTAAGTTTATGTTCGTTGTAGTTCCTTGTTGTTGTTATATAACAATAAAAAATATGCCAAAAGCATGTACTATTTGTTTGAAGATTTTGCATAAACGGCTTTGTTTGGATCTTTTCGAGATAGAGCGCGCTTAAAGAATGGCAAAGAATATGCAATGACATGATGAATTCAAGTTTCTTTGTTATTTTTAAATAGAAAATTTAAAAGCAGAGATACACAAAAGCTATGTCTGGTATTATTAATTTTAATGGTTTAAGGAGCATGCGGCAGAAGATTTGCCTGTTGCGAGTAAAATGTTTGCGGTCAGAAGGTGAATTTGAGAAACACGAAAAGCAACACAAATTAATGTCGATTATTAAAATACAAATTAAAGCAAAAATGGTCTTTGCTGAAGAAAGTTGATGTTTGGCTTAGACAGGAAACTCAGGAAATTGACCACTTCCTGAAAACGTCGTGTATCAATAATATTTATCGTTATAATACAATACATAAATACATCGATCATATGCCAGAAGAAATATTATCAACCGCTTTCCCTTATGCAAGCCAAAGTAAGCTTGAATTACGTGATTTATGTGCCAGGAAGAAAGCACGAATACATTAAATAAAAGAGTTACGAAATTAATAAGCAAACAGGAACGAGAAGCTTTACAAGTACCGTAACTCTGGCTTTTCATGCTTCAACAAAAGGGCATCATCCGAGCTCTGTGTTTGGAACCTACATGTGCGAGTAATTAAATAAACCAAATGTCATTCGTTTGTCCATGTTTGCCAGGAAAAGTTTTCGTTTGTCCACCTTTTGTTAAAAAGTTATAAGAAATCATAAAAAACCCCCAATATTTTTTGCTTTATTGCGCTAAATCATATGTCCGACGTTTGTCCAGCAAAAATTTCCGTTTTGTTCACCTTTGTTAAAAAGTTATAGAAAAAAATTTTTTTTTCGAAAAATCCCAATTTTTTTCGCTTTTTTATCCAGGAAAAATTTTGTTATCCACCTTTTGTTATAACAAAAATATTATTTTTTTTTCGAGAATACCTCAAATTTTGTTTCGCTTATTGTGCTAAATCTTATGTCCGTCGTAATGGCATTCGGTTGTCCATGTTTGTCCAGGAACATTTTCCGTTTTTCTACCTTTGTTAAAAAGTTATATCAAAAACAATAAATTCTATGTGAAGTTGCCACCTTCATATGCGAGTAATTAAATAAACCAAATGTCATTCGTTTGTCCGTATTTTTCCAGGAAAAATTTCGTTTGTCCACCTTTTGCTAAAAAGTTATTACAAAAATATTTTTTTTCGAAACCCAAAATTTTTTTGTTTGCTTTATTGCGCTAAATCATATGTCCGTCGTTTGTCCAGCAAAAATTTCCGTTTTGTTCACCTTTGTTAAAAAGTTATAGAAAATTTTTTTTTCGAAAATCCCAATTTTTTTCGCTATTTTGTCCAGGAAAAGTTTTTGTTTATCCACCTTTTGTTATAACATAAATATTATTTTTTTTTCGAGTATACCTCAAATTTTTTTCGCTTTATTGTGCTAAATCGTATGTCCGTCCTTTGCTCATCGTTTGTCAGCAAACATTTTCATTTTTCCACCTTTTGTTTAAAAGTTATAACAAAAATATTTTTTTTTACGTACTTACTTACTTACTTAATTGGTGCTTAACCGTCTAATCGGTTATGGCCGTCCAACAAGGCGCGCCAGTCGCTCCTTCGCTCCGCCAACCGGCGCCAATTGGTCACACCAAGGGAGTTTAAATCGTTTTCCACCTGCTTCCATAGGCGGGTTCCGATAGAAACACTTTCTTGGCTGGAGCAACACCTTTCATTCGCATAACATGGCATAGCCAGCGCAGCCGCTGCGCTTTAATTCGCTGGACTATGTTGATGTCTGCGTATAGCTCGTACAGCGCATCATTAAGTCTTCTTCGGTACTCACGATCGCCAACGCGTAGAGGTCCATAATCTTTCGAAGAACTTTTCTCTCGAACACTCCCAGAGCCGCTTCATCTGCTGTTGTCATGGTCCATGCTTCTGCCCCATATAGCAGGACGGGTACGATAAGTGAATTGTAGAGTATGATTTTCGTTCGCCGAGAGAGGACTTTACTTTTACTTTTTTTACTGCATTTATATTAAGTCCCTTTCATGTTTGTCCCCTCATTTCCATATGAAATTTTGACCCACGCAAAACTCGTTTTCGGTAACTTCCCGTTGAGCTAGATACTTGATACTTAGTTCAGATCTGGGGGACATTACAATGCAAATGAATAGAAAATCCGCTAGGTGGCGCGTGGATCGAGATATACAAAAAATTTATTCTAAAATGGAAATCTTGCGATCGACTTTTAACTAACTTCTCGGCGATCCAGAGACTTGAAACTTAGCACATAGTTCGAGACCCGGTGACAATACAAGAGACTTGAAACTTCGCACTTAGTTAGAGGCCTGGTGACAATACAACGCATAGAAAACAAAGTTCCGCTATGTGGCGCGCTAGTCAAGATAACTGCAAATCCTTTAAAAACGGGGGGAATCTTGTGATCGATTTTCGAGTAACTTCCCGATGAGCTAGAGACATGAAACCTGGGCCGTAAGTCAGATCCCGGTGATAATGCAATATTTTATCAAAAAATTCCGCTAGGTGGCGCATGGATCGATATATTGAGAAAACTATCTAGAGACTTGAAACCTGAAATATAGTTTAAAACTCGGTGATAGTGCAATGTTTGATCAAAAAATTTTAGCTACGTAACGCACAAGTCGAACTATTTAGAAGATTAGGCCATACCTTCATGGCTAGCCTCCTGCGTGATGCAGGCGTTGCAGAAATCCACCTCGTTGAAGGCCCAACTTAATGCACGTTCTTGCATACTTTTAGGCGTACGCGACTTTAACCACGATTCTTTTAGACTTTCAGGCGTATGCGAATTACACCACGATTTTCAGCTGTGCAAATTAAGTAGCTGACAAACGAGGTGGAATTCTGTTGTTTTAGCCAGTGTTGTCAGCAAAAATTCCACTAATTCTCTTAAATCTTGCTATTTTGAACAAATAAATAAAGATAAGAATTTTCACTTAGGAATTACTTAAATTACTAATCAAAGTTACAATTGCCTTTTTGTAGGCAGTACTAAAATATTGAAAATAAAGAGATGATAAAACAATTTAGTTATATAAATGGACCAAAAAATAGAAGGCAATTTTTCCTTTAATACAGACATAGTCTTGTTGAATTTTGACTAAAAAACTTTAACAATAGCTCTTGTAAAAGAATTTTGGGATTTAAAATTATAAAGGTAATACCTCAAATTTTTTTTCGCTTTAATGTCCTAAATCCTATGTCCGTCGTTTGCTCATCGATTGTCCATGTTTGTCCAGGAAAATAATATAAAAAATTGATAACACCGTAAATTTTATGTAAATTTTAAAACTTTGAGTATAGTTTAAAAAAAATTGCGCTTTTTCATTGTATTGTAAAATTTTTTTGAATGGAGTTAGCAGCACAAACATAACTTTCATTAGAGACCAATGGTAAAATATACTTTGCCAAATTGACTTTAGGCTGAAATGTTACGTTGTGACGTGGATATCCACAAAGTGTCTTTTCTCAGTTTTGGACAATTTTCTAATCTTTAAGTTTTCACTTATATTGGCTTTGGCAACCTATCTATATGGTTTTTTTTTCAACCCACATTCCGTGAAACTTCTGGAACAAGCTTAAAAACAGTACCTCCTAAATATATATTGATATTTTGAACCTCTATTCTTTCAGGAATTTCTAAAAGGAGAAACTGGTTGTGGTTTTAGACAAATTTTTTGTGTCTATGAAATTTTTGAAGCCTGCATAATTACGGTATTAATGGGTGACTATCTCCATAACTACTTTGACTATAGAATGGCAACGGATTACATTGGTTTCCGTTTTTGTAAAACTTGGCATTTGGGCTTTCGCAAGGGCTTTTCGTAGCAAAAATTTAGGGAGTCACTATTGTGTCCAGGACGCCGCTGTCGAAATCATAAGCTTTTTAAGTGGATATCATTGCGTATCTCGTGAGTGAAAATCGTTATAATCCTCGGCGCGTTCGACATAATTTTAATTTTTATAAGGATACTGGAGACAATTTTTAAAATGTAGGCCAAAATTTGCACACGCTTGTGTTGGAAACGGCCTCCGTTAAACCATAACGAAATTTTAGAATGAAAGTCAACGGATTAAAGTTGATAGATGTTAATGGTTATATGCCCAGTCCAAACTGTATTTTACCGGCCCTATGATTTAAGAGTTGACTATGGAATGACTGCGTAGCTTCAGTTTTGAGACTAGTACGACTGTCCACTACGCTATGGTAATAGCACACCCGGTCATTTGTTAGACTGTCTTGAAAATGCTTTTGCTTAGATCCCTTAAGCTAGCCCAACCTTTCCAAACCTAATCAAAAAAAGATACACATGTTTAATGCTAATTTAATACGGGTTAATTAAATTTATTACCCTTGTTTTTTAAAAAATAACGAGGGTTGGGCTACTTTAAGTTAAGCTTAAGTTAAGCTAGCCCACCCCATATGCCCAATCAAAAAATGAAAACGTATTAATTTCAGCATATTTATGCTAATTTAATACGGGTTAATTAATTTTTCAATTAGAAGACAATTTTTCTAAGCGGGGTCGCTCCTCGGCAGTGTCTGGCAAGCGCTCCGAGTGTATTTCTGCCGTGAAAAGCTCTCAGTGAAAACTCATCTGCCTTGCAGATGCCGTTCCGAGTCGGCATAAAACATGTAGGTCCCTTCCGGCCAATTTGTTGGGAAAATCAAGAGGAGCACGACGCAAATTGGTAAGTTTAAGCTTAAGTTAAGCTAGCCCAACCCATATGCCCAATCAAAAAGCGAAAACGTATTTAATACAGCATATTTAATGCTAATTTAATACGGTTCATTAAATTTATTACCTACACTTGATTTTTAAAAAATATCGAGGGTTGGGCTAGCTTAGTTTAGGCTAGCCCGACCGATATGCCAAATCAAAAAATGAAAACGTGTTTAATTACAGCATATATATATATGCGCAATCAAAAACTGAAAACGTATTAATTAGCATTAAATATGCCGTAATTAAATACGTTTTCATTTTTTGATTGGGCATATGGGTTGGGCTAGCTTAAACTCGAAATTTTTTAAAAACCAAGTGTAATAAATTTAACTAACCCGTACTAAATTAGCATTAGATATGATGTAAATACGTTTTCAGTTTTCGATTGGGCGTATGGGTTGGGCTAGCTTAAACTTAAGCGAGCCCAACCCTTGATATTTTTTCAAAAACAAGTGTAATAAATTTATTAACCCGTATTAAGTTAGCATTCAATATTGTGCAATTTAGTACGGTCTCGTTTTTTGATTGGGCTGGAAAGGTTGGGCTAGCTTAAGAGACCTCTTTTGCTTTACCGCTTTCAATCGTCTTGGGAAGGAGAAAGCCTAACCTGGAAAATATATATGTGGTCATAGCAATAATCGCCTAAGTCCCATGTAAAGGATATACTTAGGTGATTATTACTTGTGACCACAGATATGCCTATACTCACATTTCTAACAAGGGCCATAACGTGTAGGTGATATTTAAACTTGGTTGATAGGCTATAATCAATGCGATTCACTCCTAGATACTAGTTGGGGATAGGGACGCCAACTTTAATAAATGTCTATTCGGGAGGCTTGGGTGTTGAATGATGAAGTGTGAAACCCAAAATTAACATTTCAAACGCTATTTTATAGTTTCGGAAATAAACAATGGAGGTTTGAATATAAGGCCAACTGATTTTTCAAACCGTTATCATAGGTAGCTATGTACATATACCTTCAACTTATATAAGAAGTGAGAGTCTGGGCCTTATTTGGGAATGTGGGATTGGTCCACGTGTAAATAAACAAACAATTGCAAAAACATTTTGTTTTCAAAAAGTATAGCAAAATGCGTCATTTCATTTCGTTAGAATATCAAAAAATTCATTTGATTTGTTATTTAGATAGAGCAAAATATGTTTGTTCAGCTAATTAAAACAAATAAAAAACGAGTAAGGGTGTCTAAGTTTGGGTGTAACCGAGTAACATATACTCAACGTGAGTTTTGAATTGTACAGTTCATTTCAGATAAGTTATTTCGAATTTCGTTTCCGAGGAATTTATTGTTTCGAAGCATTCTTTATAGTAAAGGCAACCTATCGAATTTAGAGACTTAATATCAGTCCGCACATCAAATTTTAATATCCTAGATGAATTATTTACTAAATAATCAGGTTTTATGTGGTTTGCAAAATTATATATGTATATGTAAAAAGTGGGCGTGGTTACCATCCCATTTTTCTCATTTTTAATAGCGATGAGGAATGTGCGCCAAGGAACACAATACCAAATTTCAATATTTTATTCTCAATATTTACTCAAGTTATCGTGTGCACCGACAGATGGACGGACGGATGGACGGACATGGCTTATTCGTTTATGCCCGTTACCAAAGTAAATACACTCTGTGTCCAAAGCACGCTGAGTATAACAAGCTTGACTTTGAGTAGCTTTAACTTAAATTTATATGTATTTTTGTTATTTAAAATTCCTGAAATATTGTTTTTTATTTACACGTCTCAAAACAGATAAAACTAATTAAGCGTCATTGTACTTTTCATAAAAAATACAGTAGAATAGCGAAAAAGTTAACCAAAATGTACCAAGGGTAGTTTACTTTTCCGAAATATTAACTTTTCCAAGCGGTTTTCAAATTTTAAAAAATGCAGTAATAAACATAATTTTTTGGATGTAACACATTGAATTTATTTAAATGACTTAGTTCTAATCATTACATAGCATAAACTTAGATTTAGTTTGTACTGGCTGATTTCAAGTTCACAGAACATTATTATTATTATTGTGGCGAATATTAGGGGTACTGTCATCTCTAAGCCGATACTAAGCAGTGACGTGTATGCACTTCAACAAATGAATCATTATGTCTACCCATATGTCCATACAAGCAGCGGAGAGAAAACGCACAAACACAAGCATATATCTGAGATGCTCCCAAAAGTAGGCAATGGTTTGTGCAAGTATCGCTCACACATAAACGCGCATATGAGAAGCTATACACGTGGGATTCAAGGGGTTGTGTAGCGCAATATATAGCTTCTCCAACCCAATTGTCAACCTCACCTTCGAGCGGCGAATCCCGTTTCACTAACAGACGAGGCTCTGACGACCCCAAACTCCTCATGGAACTTGGGGGTGGGGAGGGAGGGATGACTTGAAGGTTTAATGTGGCCATATAAATCGTTCCCGAGATGGTCGGGCCAGCACCTTAATGGTGATGTGTTACCGGAGCGTATCGGATCTGTATCCGACAAAGGACCATTACATCGATAACACTCCCCAAAGCCTTCGAGGAGTAACCTAATCGCTACAACAACAACAACAGAAGCTATACACGTGCATCTGTAGTTATAATTTTATAGTAGATAACTAAACTAGTAAATTCTAGAAATGGAAGCGCCTAGTAGTATGCGAACGAAAAATCACAGAGTATAAAAGGCGGCAACAGTAGAGAACTGATTGTCAGTTTGATTTAAGACGCTATCTGGCGAGCAATAGTAGTGTTATTCAGAAGTACTTTAATAAAGGCCAGTTTGCATTATTCAATAGTGGAGTTATTTATTCAACAGTTTAGTGATTCGAACGTTAGCAGAAGGTTGCAAATAAAGGGAATTGCAGTAAAATCGTTACAATTGGTGTCAGATGAGGAATTGTTGAATAAATTCCGAAGACTTCGAATTCAACTTGGACATGGCAAAGTGGAGTGAATTGAAGATCCAGCAACTGAAGAAGGAGTTGGAGAGCCGTGGATTGAATACAACAGGCAATAAACTCGAACTTCAGGCACGACTAAGAAAGGCAATGGAATTAGAGGGAATTAACGTGGAAGAGTATGTTTTTCCTCTTGATGGCGAGTAGACAACAAAAATTGAAGAGAAAATGAAACATCGCAGACAGTTACGAGCACAGACTTGAACATGATATTGGCTGCAATATCTGCACAAACATCGACAGTAACATCAATGTCTTCGCAAATGGCGTCTCAAATAGAATCCCAGGAGAACCGTATAACATCCAAGATGGAAGAACAGAAGAATGTCGTCAGAAATAACATCGAAGATTGAGCACAAGAAACGCGTATTTCAGGAATGTTCGACACAGATAACAGCCAAGATTGAAGCACAGGAAACACAAATCACAGATCACAGCTGGAAGAGCAAAAGGCATATATGGCAACTCAAATGAAAGAACAAGAGACATTACATTACAGTAAAACTAGAAGCGCAAGAGGCGCGTATATCATCAAAACTCGAAGCGCGCATGGACAAAAAATAATGCAGTTTGAAGAAAAATTCGAGGCAGAGGTGGATACTTTGAGATGTCGTATACAGGAATTGCAACTTAATCGCCCGGCTGCTTCAGCGAGTAATACAAAGGTAAAAACTCCATCTTTTCACGGTTCTGTTCCTTTCCAGGTCTTCAAGCTACAGTTTGAGAAGACCGCAGCAGTGAACAACTGGAATGCGGATGATAAAGTAGCTGCACTGTTCATGGCATTGAAAGGGCCTGCAGCTGAGATCTTACAAACAATTCCAGAGGGGCGAACGGAACTGTTATGAAGCAATGATCGGCGCTCTAGAGAGACGATACGGAACCCAGCATAGGAGAGAGATATGCAATCAAACCTTTCACGTACGGTAACCCAGGTCACATTCCTCGTCATTGCAGCACCGGTCCTGGTAGTTCCAACTTGGGTGGCCGTAAACGCAAAGCTGGAGGAGATGAGCAAGAGCGTGCCAGATGTAAAGATCGAGAGCTAGCTCCACCTGTTGAATGTCTTGTGATATCTATCTCACAAATTGGAATAAAATCGAGAAGTCTTGCCCACAAACGAAAGCTGAATGGCAAGGAGCGTGTACTGACTGTAGACACGGGCGCATCTCACTCCTTAATCCGATCTGATTTGGTCAATAGGAGAGTAAAGCCATTACCTGGAGCAAGGTTGCGTACGGTCACTGGTGATTATAACAAAGTCCAGGAAGAGTGATCTGTGAAGTTGTTGTTGTTGTTGGTTGTAGCGATTAGGTTACTCCCCGAAGGCTTTGGGGAGTGTTATCGATGTGAAGGTCCTTTGCCGGATACAGATCCGATACGCTCCGGTAACCACAGCACCATTAAGGTGCTGGCCCGACCATCTCGGGAACGATGATCTGTGAAGTCTTAATTGGGAATGTCATGGTTCTACACAAATTCGTTGTGGCGGAGATCGTTGATGAAGTCATGTTGGGAGTAGACTTCTTAGTTGACCATGACATCAGGATCGATATGCCGAGAAAGATTATGCGCTATGAGAACCAGGATGTGCCACTTAACTTCAGTTTGGAAAAGGCTTCAGCAGTAATCGAGTGCTGGTGAAAGAGATTCGACAAAGACCACGAAAGTCAAGCAAAGGTTGATGGATCGAATGGGCTAAATAAAGTGAAATCAAAAGTACCTGCGAGAGAAAAACTGGCATTGACAAAACCAAATGGACGCACAAAAACGAAGGAACGAATTTCCTAGAAAGAATGCGAGGGTAGTTTCAAGCCGGGCGCACTAATGTTGTGAAACGTGGGAACGATACTGATTATGCGAAGCCAATCTGTTAGCGCAAGCTCTACGAATTAGTTCATTGGCCAAACAGCAGAGTGTGAGAGAACGGCCCAGGGTAGTGAGTAGTAAGATGAAACACAGGTACGACAAGAAAGATAATTCGGAGGGTTTCTGGGAGGGAGATTTGGTACTGCTATACAACCCCCACCGGCGGAAAGGTGTTCCATACGAATTTTGGTGCAGTTGGGAAGGCCCGTGCAGTATTGTGAAGAGGATCAGTGATGTTATCTACGGCATACAAACAATTGGGAAGCCACGAAATAGAAGAGTGGTACATTTGGGGATGCTAGCGGCGTTTAGATCAGAAAATTTATCTGATCGGGACGATTAGACTTAGGTGGAGGGCAGTGTGACGAATATTAGCAACACTAAGGGGTACTGTCATCACTAAGCCGATACTAAGCAGTGACTTGTATACACATCAACAAATGAATCATTATGTCTACCCATATGTTCTTACAAGCAGCGGATCGCTTACACATACATGCGCATATGAGAAGCTATACACGTGCATCTGTAGTTATAATTTTATAGTAGATAACTAACTAGTAAATTCTGGAAATGGAAGCACCTAGAAGTATGCGAACGAGAAATCACAGAGTATAAAGGCGGCAACAGCAGAGGCACGACAATCAGCTTGATTTAAACGCTATCTAGTGAGCAATAGTAGTGTTATTCAGAAGTACTTTAATAAAGGCCATTTGGCATTATTGAATAGTGGAGTTAGTGATTCGAACGTTAGCAGAAGGTTGCAAATAAAGGGAATTGCAGTAAATTCGTTACATTATAATTATTATTATTATTATTATTACTAGGTCTGGAAGCACTTCGACCTTTGTGCAGATCTATTGTGCAAGACATTTCAGCCTGATTTTGTATCTGGAGGCTTTTGATGTATCTAAATACCTCTTCACGCTTTTACTCCATATCACATAGGGATTAAGAGTCCTACAACGGAAAATGTGAACCGGCGTTTCATCATGGAGTTCACAGAAACGACATATTTGGGTATCGGATAAATTTAACTTACTTAGGTGATAACGTAAACCGCAGTGTCCCATATAGTACCCAGTGAAAGTTCTTAGGACCTCCCTGCTTAGATTAATGAGTTTGGTTGATACATTCGTTGCCGGAAGTATATAAAGTTTGGCCTGTCTTTGCTCTGGGCAGTCAATGCAGTGACGTCTGAATTGTTTAGTTTCCCAGTTACTTATAGTTTCCCTGCTTTCCCTGTGCTTTTGTAAGTCCACAAAAGGCTCTGGACCATAGAATGCTGCACCCTGCTTTGCTAGGTAATCTGCATGTTCATTACCTTCATGTCCCTGATGTCCGGGAACCCATTCTAACAAAACTTGTTTTGGCTCCCAGGGCATTAAGGATTTCAGTGCATTCATCCACTAGCTTAAATGTAACTGTGTAGGATTGCAGGGCACGCAGGGCCGCCTGGCTGTTCGACATAATGTAGATGCTCTTCGATCTTGAGCCTCTCCGCAGACATTTATTGCATGAATTTCTGCCTGAAATGGGGTAGCGTCCCATAGGTTTCGATTTCTTGAAGTTCGGCCCAATAGAACATACATATAAAATTATTCACATTGTAAATGTCGACGTGCCATACGCAAAGTAAAACTTTAAAATTTTTTACAAAGAAATCCTATGAAAAAAATTTTGCAGTATTAGTTTTCGTATGGCACGTCGATATGTACTTATTAATTTGTAAGAGCTGGTTTAAAGAAGCAGTCGAGACTTGTTTTGTAAGAGCTCTTGACAATTTTCACCCGCATATTACTAAGATCTGATATCTGATTTGTATCATTATTGTTCTCATACCACTCAAGGTTTTGATGCATCCAACTGTTTCCGAAAAACTCGCTTTCTGTTATTGCGTATCTTGTTCGATATCGGATTCTCCATTATCATTACCGGACACTCTGCAATCTTCGTCATCTTTCGTAATTTGAACGTCGTTCCAACTTTCAATGTCATCAATGCTGACCTCAACACCACCCACCTTTGACAACAACACAAAAATAGGGGAATACCCGCACTTGTTTTTATTGGCAAACAAACTGTTGGATTTGAAAAAATTTATGAGATCAGAAAAGTTAACCTCTTAAAAGTGCCCTCTTTCTAACAACATATAAGTTTTGTTTGTTGACTACACAGAAATAAAGTTAGAGGCCAATATATGGAAAAGAGATAATGGACAAATTTTAGAAACCAATAAAAAATGTTACCCGAACTTTCCGGAAAAATTTTAGTAAACAGACCTATTTAACATCTCAACGCTTTTTTAATTTCAAGCACTTGCAAAATAATAAGGATAAGGGCAGTTTCAATTTATAAAACCACCGTTTTCCAAGTTTTTCTTATACTAAATATAAAAGTCTAGACAAAATTGTATTAAAAGCAAAAATATAGATCTGGGTTTAATATAAAGAAAGACGTTATATTTTGTTAGTAGAACATTCAAATTTGCAAAACCGATGACTTCTTTGAAATCATGTTTCGCTGTCCAGGATGAGGGGAAAGAACAAACTATTTGATTTCCACATCATACACATATTTGACATTTAATCCCAAGTCTGACCACTTTTGATTTTCGGTTCGTGATGGACCTTATTTGGGATTCGCGCATATATAAGTAAACAAACAATTGCAAAGAAATTTTGTTTTGAAAAATATAGCAAAATGCGTCATTCATTTCGCTAGAACATCAATAAATACATTTTATTTATTATTTTGATCAGGCATGCTTAACGAACGAAACGATATCATTTCGTTACGATAATCAACGCTAATAAACGAAACGAAGTGACTTCGTTTCGTTTATTAGCGTTGATTATCGTAACGAAATGATATCGTTTCGTTCGTTAAGCATGCCTGATTTTGATAGAGCAAAATGTGTTTGTTCAGCTAATTAAAACAAACAAAGGAACGACTCAATTAGGTATAAATAACGCCCACAAAATTATTCTTGGTGTAATTTTACTTTAAAAGTGGTAGAAAAGGTTTAAACTAAAAAAAATGAATCAAGGAAATCAGTTCGTGCTGCTGTTTTTACTGCTTATTTCGCTTTTAACTTATACGAATGCTCATTTTCGGGTTATAGGTGGCGCAGAGATAGATATAAAGGATAGCCCACACTCAGTGGCAATATTCTATAAAAATAGGTATCTGTGCGTTGGTTCGATAGTCAGTCGTAAATCGGTTGTTACAGCGGCGAATTGCGTAGCATGTAAACCTAAGGGTGATTTCCGCATTGTAGCTGGTGAAACCGATATATCCAAAAGAAGCGTGCGTTCGCACGGTGTGAAGGAAACATATATTCCTGATGATTATAATGACGAACCAAATTTAATGGACACACAGCACAGCTGCTTCACGTGTATCCACGCTTTGCGTGGACTGCTCAAGTAAGAAGGATAGCAATTAGGACTGATCCAGTAATAGTGCGCCAATGGTTTCATATTAGTGGATGGGGTCGGACAAATGTACTCGAAAACACTCGTTCTTCTCTTTTTCTCAAACGTACGCGCGTGCAAATAAAGGAACGTACTGATGAATATGGGGAACCACCAACATCGGAAAGGGTAGCAGAAATAACCTTGTATGCTGGAGCAAGTGGATACGATATATGGAAGGGAGATGCTGGAGCAGCCGGCGTTCTGAGTGACGAACTTTGTGCGGTGGCAATACATATATGTAGCTACTTCAATGCTCCGTGTTTATATACGAATGTAACAAGTCCAAAAGTTCATGACTTTATACGATCCAAGATTAATATAATTGAAAATTGACAATAGATTATGTAAATTGACTGTTGATTGGAATATCACCCTAACTCGACTGAGCGCCGAATTTCGAAACACTTTGCGATAGCGCGTTTTCGTAACAGCAGTTGACATATGCTGATATTCCGCTCAACAGTCGAAATAATTATATTGTTTTTCTTGTATTATGTACAAATAAATTGATATAATTGTGAGTAAATAAATATTTTTTATTCCCAGTACAGGCAGCTGGGGTTATCAACCTTGCCCATTCTCAGCAGGTATTTGCGGAAGTAAACGTATCCGGTTAGAACTGGGTCAGGTAAAAGTCTACATCTCCGGGTGGTCGCTCCAACCATGGATTCAGTTCAGGGATTAGTTCCCGAGACCGCCCGAGGCTATTCGCAGCACCCCCTCTTCGTTGGACCGAGGTGAGGGCGACTCGGTTCTTCTCACATTTCTAGCAGATTCCTTGTGCATGACTTTGGACCACCTGTTTTTGCCATTATCCTACTCAAATTCGCTGTTGTGCGCGCAGCTATTTCGCGGGCTCCTAGATATGTCGTTGAAGTGAGTGCTTATATTGGCTGGTCCGTCGTTTTGTGAGGATGATGATCTCCGTTTTTGCTGTTTATAGCTGGAGACCGTGTTGAACCATACATTTATTTACACTACGCACTACGTTTAATTTTAGCTGTGCCAGCTCGCAGTTTGGTGCTGTTATCACAGCTGCCATTTCATCTGCAAAAGCAACGAGGAAGATGCTTTCTGGCATGCCTAATCCAAGAAGACTGTCGTAAGATTCCAGAGATCGGGACCTAGAACCGAACCCGGCTGCTGTACCTGTTATTTTTACCTTTTTTGACCGTGAGTGGTTTCATACATTAGATACCTGTCTCTTAAGTAGTCCCTTAAAATTTCTAACAAATATTGCGGTACCCTGAAACTGCCTTCTAGTGCTTCAAGCATGTCCTCCCACCTGGCTGAGTTAAAAGCGTTTTAGAGTCCAACGTGACCTGCAAAACTATAGATCTTGCTCTGTGGCACGCTGTATTGGGATCTCATTTCCCTTTTGGAATGAGAACCAGTCGTGCTGTGCTGTCTTCCATATGGTGGGAAAGTTCTTGCACATGCGCAACATAAGTCCTGGGTAGTTATTTGCAGCTAGCCTAATTGCCTCCGCGGGTATTCCGTCGGGCCCAGGTGCTTTTCTAGGTTTCATAGTTCGCACGGCAGTTTTAAGCTCTTCTTCTTGAAATGATTCCACGTTGCGGTCTTCATGGGTAATGTGCCCGTCCTCCATGTGCCGCTGGGTGGGTAACAGAACATCCACAATGTTTTTTATTTGGTTTCTCGTCCATCAGCTAGCTTGGCGGAGGGAACTTTTTCTATACCATCTTATATCCTTGCCCCTGGGGTCTCGATTCACTTCCTCGCAAAGCGCTGTCCAGTATGTAAGCTTGCTTTCTTTAATGGTAGCACTAAGACCATTCTTCGCTCCTTTGTTCACTTCCGACTTTTCTAGAGCCTCAGACCTGCCGCGCGCGCGGTTTGCTTAGCAGCAGCTTACTATTGTGGTATTATTCGTAGTCACGTGGCCATAGCCTTATCCGGCAACATTAATCACAATATTGGCGTTTGCATCTGCCATCCAGATTGCAGCGGCGCCGTTGTCGTCTATGTGTCAATCATTTCGGGCTCTATAAGGTTCGCTGATGATAACGCAGTTAGCTTTATAGCCTAGCCTCACCAGCAAGCCTGCTCCTGTTTAGATTACTTACTTACCTACTTAATTGCCGCTTAACCGTCTAAACGGTTATGACCGTCCAACAAGGCACGCCAGTCGCTCCTTCGCTCCGCCAACCGGCGCCAATTGGTAACACCAAGGGAGTTCAAATCGTTTTCCACCTGGTCCTTCCAAAGGAGTGGGGGCCGCCCTCTACCTCTGCTCCATAGGCGGGTTCCGATAGAAACACTTTCTTGGACGGAGCATCATCTTTCATTCGCATAACATGGCCTAGCCAGCGCACCCGCTGCGTTTTAGTTCGCTGGACTATGTAGACGCCCGCCAACGCGTAGAGGTCCATAAATCTTTAGAAGAACTCTTCTCTCGAACACTCCCAAAGCCGCTTCATCTGCTGTTGTCATGGTCCATGCTTCTGCCCCATATAGCAGGACGGGTACGATAAGTGACTTGTAGAGTATGATTTTCGTTCGCCGAGAGAGGACTTTACTCTTCAATTGCCTACCTAGTCCAAAGTAGCATTTATTGGCAAGATTGATTCTTCGCTGGATTTCAGTCCTGATGTTGTTGCTAGTGTTGATGCTGGTTCCCAAATAAACGAAGTCTTTTACTATTTCGAAATTATGGCTGCCAACAGTAGCGTGGTTGCCAAGCAGCGTATGCGCTGACTCTTTGCTCGATGACAGCAGGTACTTCGCTTTGTCCTCATTCACCATCAAACCCATCTTTACCGCTTCTCTTTCCAGTTTGGAGTAAGCAGAACTAACAGCTCGGGTGTTTAGGCCGATGATATCAATGTCATCAGCATATGCCAGTAATTGTCACGCTTTTATAGAATATTGTTCCAGTGCGGTTAAGTTCTGCCGCTAGTATAATTTTCTCCAGCATCAAATTAAAGAAATCGCACGATAGTGGTCACCCTGTCTAAAACCTCGCTTAGTTTCGAAAAGCTCGGAGAGGTTCTTCCCAATTCTGACTGAGCTGATGGTGTTGCTCAACGTCATTTTGCACAGCCGTATAAGGTTTTGCGGGGAAACCGAATTCAGACATAGCGGCATATAGGCAGCTCCTTTTCGTGCTGTCGAAGGCGGCCTTAAAGTCGACGAAGAGGTGATGTGTGTCGATTCTCTTTTCACGGGTTTTTTTCCAAGATTTGGCGCATTGTGAAAATCTGGTCGATGGTAGATTTACTAGGTCTGAAGCCACAATGATAAGGTCCAACCAGCCGGCTCACGGTGGGCTTCAATCTTTCGCACAAACACTTGAAAGGACCTTATATGCGATATTAAGAAGGCTGATTCCACGACAGTTGGTGCATTTTGCAGTATCCTCCTTCTTGTGGACTGGGCAAAGAACACTTAGATTCCAATCGGCGGGCATGCACTCGTCCGCCCATATTTTGCGAAGAAGCTGCTGCATGCGCCTTACCAACTCCTCGCCGCCGTACTTGAATAGCTCCGCAGGCAACCCATCAGCGCCCACGGCCTTGTTGTTTTTCAACTGGTTATTGCTATTCTAACTTCATCATAATCGGGCCGCGGGACATACATTCCATCATCATCGATTGCGGGATCGGGTTCGTCATCTCTGCGCGGTGAATCGCTGCCTCCATTTAGAGAACAGAGAAGTGTTCCCTACATAATCTAAGCACTCTCTGGACATCAGTTACAAGGTCGCCGTTTTCGTTCCTACAGGAGTTTGCCCCGGTCTTAAAACATTCCGTCTGTCGCCGTATTTTTTGGTAAAATTTTGGGGCGTTATTCCTGGTAGCTGGCAGCTCAAGCTCCTCGCACTCACGCCTTTCTGCTTCTGCTTTTTTCTTCCTGAAAAGGCGTCTGGCTTCCCTTTTGTACTCACGATAGCGTTTACACACTCCTCTTGTTGCGCCCGCTTTTAACGTAGGCAGCGTCTTTTCTTTCGGTTGCAACGCGGCATTCTTCATCGTACCAGTTGTTTTTTCGTGGCCGCCGGTAACCAATTTTTTCCTCGGCAGCAGTACGAAGTGCTTTGGAGATATGCTCCCACTGCTCCTGTATTCCTTCAGGCTGAGTTGTGCTCTTAGAGAGCAGGTGTGAGAGTCGAGCTGCGAAATAGTTGGCAGTCTGTTGTGATTGAAGCTTTTCGACGTCTAGTTTTCCTTGTGTTTTTTGTTCCTTGGTTTTAGCCCTGTTTAGCTTGCCTTGTATAAAACTAATCACTATTGAATTGAGATTTTGGCCTTTGCAACAATGAAAATGCTGCATGCTCCCAATCCAGGGACATGATCCAGCTTCTGTGAATTACACAGGTAACATAATGGAGCTGCAGTACAGGGCGAAGCTTTGTGGCCGCTTTGCCCGCACTTTCAGCAGGCGTACTCCTATATGAACCCTTGCAGTCAGCCTTCCGGTGCCCGTAGCCGAGACATCTAAAGCAGCGTTGCACTTCTGATCGCTCTCTGATTCGGCACTGTATTCATCCGATAGGAATTTTACTTCTTTTAATTAGGACGTTGCCAATATTCTCGTCCATTTCGACGACCGCCATTTTGTGTTCTCTTTGGTTCGCTGCGAACACAGAGACAGGGAGATATCTATGTACACATCTATCAGCCTCTCAAAAGGTTTTAGCAAAATGGTGTTAAACTAGTAAGCCTGTAGTTTTTGGGATACATATACCCCACCTACCCCGCCTTAAATAGGAAAGATGCACGAGCAGTTTTCAGCTCATTGCTCCACCATAGCGGCTCTGCTTTTCTTCTGAAACTTCTTAAAAGGCAAGTTTCTTTTCATGGACTCCTACGGTTTTGTTTCTAGATGTTTTTGAAATCTCGCTCAGTTCGTTGACCTAGGCTCTTCAAAGGCTCCTTCCTTCTCTACCCTAGTTAGGGGTATGCTGAAGCTGATATACACATCGTCGGAGAAGGATGATTTAGCAAGGACAATCCATGCATACCTTGATATATCACGTTCAGAACTCAATGTAATATCAAGAACATTGCAGTATGTTGGACCAACATATGTATGTGGAGACACAGGGGACGTTGGCTATCTGCAAATTGGTTACAATATGTTACGAAATAGAGACTGCGGTGCACATTTGCATCTCCGCCTATAACCAACCGTCCTTTGCACCTCTTGTACTTGCCGATAGCCCAAAATTATTATCTGAGGTATTGCAGTTTTAGATAAAATTGGCTGGGTTGGTCTCAAGTAGCTGATCGAGTCCATAGCGCCATCTCTTGGCCACGTTGTAAGCAATAGATTTTGAAAACTCCCTCGACGTCAGAAATTTACCTGGTTGACCTTGCTTTACGCCCAATAATAGAGTATAGTAGTAGCAGTGAGATCTCTGGGGAATATAATTTTGTCTTTTTTATTAAAGGTAAAAGTTATTTCAGCACAAGCTGCGCGAGTATCCCGCCCCATCCCTTCCTATGTATGCGCCAATGACGACCCAATAAAAGAGCAGACATAAATTTCGCCTATTCTCACCTCAACACAAATACACAGTGGTCGCACTGTCAACTAAAAGTTTGTCAATAAAAGAGGAAGGCACACAGCGAAAAAAACTGAAATAAATGAGCGCGGAAAACCTTCTACTAGCCTTGCTAATCAAAATATGCTTCAGTGAAGTCAGTGAGTAAAATGCAAGTAATCGAGTTGGGAAGATAAGTACGGAGACGTATACGCGTTGGCTTTGATTTTTATAAAATTTTTTGTTTGTTTTTTAACAACAGCGCGGCAATCTACGCTGTTGATTGCATCAGTTTTATACAAAGAATCAGCGCCACCTCGCAAAGTCAAAGATGCGTCTTATTGTTGGTGAATTAACGAACGAAAAACGACTTTTACGGAGCAGTAAAAAATCACGATTCATGCCTGACTTCGTTGTGGCTTCTAATGGTTTGTTAAGTCCTCTTTTTCATTTTTTGTGTGGAATTTATTTATAACTGCTTGTATGTTTTTTGTTGTTGTTGTTTCATTCTCAAACAGTGCTGCCAAGAATTAGATCGGCATAGAACCAAAGTTCATGCTGTATGGGTTTGTAAGGAGAGTGTTTTCAGATGTAGCTACATGAGACAAGATTTTGCAAGCGCAAACGATAACAATAAGGAGATAAGTCACATACGTGAAGAAGAAAACAAAAAAGAGAGAAGGGATTACCTAGAAAGAAAAAAGTTTTCGGTGCGCATCATATCATACGTAAGTAAGAACAAAAAATAAAGACTATAAAAAGAAAATTTTGCAGGAACTCAAGTTGCATAACAAGCAAAAAAGAGAAGCACGCTTCGAAGGAACAGTAAAAGTAGCTGCATAAAATTCTATTGCCGTTCTATGGCGAATGTTGGGTACATGCGAGTAACAAACGGTCAGAAGTGTGGCTCGAAACATGGCCTACAACATGGTGTAGAAATTGGTTGCATGTAACGAACTTGCGCTGCATATATAGTAAAAATGTGAATATACACAAAAAGGAAGGAATAAACACAAAATATAAATAAAGAAAAGGATTTTAGAACTACAAGACACAAACATTTTCAGAGTTAGTTACATAAGACATGCAGTGACTTTTACTACATGTGCCATGTACGTAAGACAAAACCAATGTTTCATGGCTGGCATAACAAAGCCAAACTCAAGTTTAAGTCAAAGGTGGCCTTGTCGTAGTGTTTTATCCACGAAACATGGTTAGCGTCGCTTACGAGCGTTAGGCTTCGATTATGCAAAAAAAGTTTTGAAACTTCCTCAAATTCATACAATCTAAGATATTTGCGAATTTTTTTTGTTTTGTGCAAACATCGGAAGGCACTGCGACAGTTGGTAGAAGCGTGATTATAAGCGAAACAATTGGTGCAAAATCGGATTGTTTTACGAAGTTGAAGCGCTCAGCTACACTGAGCTTTTGAAATTCAGGACAGGATTTTAAGGTGTGATTTTCTTTCATTATTTGCAATCAACGCAAGTTTAACTCTCGAGCGATTAACTGAATCATAGGTGATGATTTTGTTCGTATCGATCTGGTGCTTTTGTACTCTTGTAGGCGTTCGACCACTTCGTAGACTAGTTTATAGTTGGTTCATTTGGAACAGTTAGGCAGTTCTTTCTGGATTTTAGTGATTGCTCCCAGAGAGATAATGTTTCCTCTGGTAGTTTGGAAGAACATAAATAAATAAGATAGGGTCCCAATCAGAAACTGAAATTCCTTGCGATTTTAAGATTACAAGGCAATTGTTGATAGTGTTCTACACCTTTTGAATTCCTTCGCTATTTTCCGAGGTAACTGGAGAGATATTGAAAAGCAATTTGAACTGCTTGTCTATTAGCAGTTTTCGAATCGGGGCTTTTAGCGCTTCTCAGGCTAAAGAGAAATTGTCATCGGACAAAAGCGTATTGCTTCACTATTGCACTCGCTTTTCCTCGAGTCTTAACGCAAATGGTATAGTTTCTGTGCGAGAGTCAGTTTCGGTATGGTTGAGGTAGACGGCCGTGAACATGTCACGAAAGGATGGCACTTATCATAGCTCCCGTAGAAAATTTCCGTACGCACGGAGGAACCTTGATATATGTATAGAATTTGGTTTAGAAGACACAGGACTGACGTGAGGTATTATTTAGCTGGGCTGCATTCCCTCGGAAGAGTTTAGTTGGTCTAAGATGTTCGATTTACAGGTATAAAATGAATCAGCGCAAAGCTGAAATTTGGTATGGACTCCTCTTTAAACTCCGTGGAACCTACGAATTCTGTTGCTATGAAGACGTTTACATAGTGACGGTTTTTGCGTTCTTCCAACACTTCTCTTAACATCCATAAAGATTTCGTTTGGTCATCCGGATCTTCTTTTTGAAAGTTTGTGCAAAACTTCATATATTGTTGGAGTCGTAGATAAACTTGAACATGACTGATATATATAACGGCATGGTTGGATACTATGTAAAAGGTTTCATTGAAGAGAAAGGCAAAATGATTGGCTAGATGAGAAAACAACTCTGTCCACAAAAGTAGTATTGTGCACTGAAATTCGGATAAGGTGTGAAAGAAAACGGGAAATTTAAACAACGTAGAAGCAAGCCGAAAAACGCCGATCAGAAAAAATTTGCCTGCAACACGAAGATTAAGGAGGATAATACCGAAATTCGGAAAAAGATGAGCACTTAGCCGGTTTTGCACCGTTAGTGAAGGGATTAACGACAAAAAACCTTAGAAATTTTAATTAGGGAATGACCCACAGATTGCGAAAGGGATTTCAAAGAAAAATAAGCACGGTTATTTAGGGAAAACTACTGAAAATTACGTGTGATATTTTATGTTTGGTGTGATGTAATATGTAGAATAGATGAAACGATGATAGAAATATGTATATAAGATGGTATTGTGACGAATATTAGTGACACTAGTGATACTCACATCACTAGTCTGATACTAAGTAAATGAAGCCACAACAACAATAAAGCAGGGCAGTCACTTGTATCTACATCAGACATCGGCAAAAATGACACAATTGGGCACACTCAGTTCACACGTATTCTTATTCCTTTAGTTTAGTAGCACTGAGCATTTGGCGAAGCAACATCGATTGTGTCGTCGCTTGTAATGTTGACGAATGTTATTAGCAAAGAACAAGCAAAGATCGTTTGTTAGTTTTTTTCAATGCGCACAAGGGAAATATTGT
>JARSSU010028532.1:0-13541 GCA_029619165.1 Eurosta solidaginis
TGATAACCTTTAGCCCGGTAAGCAAATAAAAAAAAACGAAAATATGTAGGCCTACACGAGAACGGAGACGTCGAATAACCAAAACAAATGCGTTAAACAAATTCGTACACGTTTATTTATCAATTTAACTCTAGAATTAAAGAGATATACAACGAGAAACAAGTTTGACAACCTTTTAAAACAGTTTTAATAACTATCCAAAAATTGTCGCTCTGATGCAAACAAAAAACTGATGAGTTATCTACTTAAATTTGTTGAACAAAACGACTTACGTATTTAAGCATGCTAACCTTTAGCCCGGTAAGCAAATTAAAAAAAAAAAAACGCAATATGTAGGCTACACGAGAACTGAGCGTCGAGTACCCAAAACAAATGCGTTAAAACAAATTCGTAAACGTATTTATCAATTAACTCTAGAATTAAAGGACATACAACGAGAAACAACGTTTACAAACTTTAAACCAGGGATGCACCTTAACGTTAAGCTAATCGTTTATCAAAAAATTTCACGTTTCCGTTGAAACACTTCGAAATATTATCGATAAAGAAATTATCAAGATAAAATTGTATCTCGGTTTTTACGAAACGAAAAAGCTTTCGTTAACGTTAAAAGGTTTAACGAAAACGTGATACGTTTATGTTTGAATTGTGCTGTGGCAATGAGTATAGCCATGGTTGAAGCCGAATGGTGCAATCACAACGAAGCGCCACATAACACACCAAACTCTAGGTATTGGTTGTGTAATCGTTCGTTGGTCTGTGGGAATGTCAAAATACTCTGAGAATGTTCTACTGTCAAAATCAGAGAAAAGTTTGCAATCAGCTTGGATTAATGCTTTCACTTAATGACTCCGCCATCAATCAGCTTTGCAGCATTAGTTTGACAATAATAATCAACATAAAACCGATTGATTTGTTTTGCTATCGGCAGAAAACGAAAACGAAATGTCATTTCGTAATTTGACGATCTTAACGTTAATAAACGAAACGAACTGACTTCGTTCGTTTATTAAACCGTTTCGATTATCGTAACGAAAATAAATGATATCGTTTCGTGGTTAAGCATGTATGCTTTAAACAGTTTTAATAACTATCTCAAAAATTGTCGCTCTGATGCAAACAACTGATGAGTTATCTACTTAAATTTGTTGAACAAAACGACTTACGTATTTTAAGCATGCTAACCTTTAGCGGTAAGCAAATTAAAAAAAAACGCAATATGTAGGCTACACGAGAACGGAGACGTCGAGTAACCAAAACAAATGCGTTAAACAAATTCGTACACGTTATTTATCAATTTAACTCTAGAATTAAAGGATATACAACGAGAAACACCGTTTGACAACCTTTAAACAGTTTTAATAACTATCTCAAAAATTGTCGCTCTGATGCAAACAACTGAGGAGTTATCTACTTAAATTTGTTGAACAAAACGACTTACGTATTTTAAGCATGCTAACCTTTAGCCCGGTAAGCAAATTAAAAAAAAACGCAATATGTAGGCTACACGAGAACGGAGCCGTCGAGTAACCAAAACAAATGCGTTAAACAAATTCGTACACGTTATTATCAATTTAACTCTAGAATTAAAGGATATACAACGAGAAACAACGTTTGACAACCTTTAAACAGTTTTAATAACTATCTCAAAAATTGTCGCTCTGATGCAAACAACTGATGAGTTATCTACTTAAATTTGTTGAACAAAACGACTTACGTATTTTAAGCATGCTAACCTTTAGCCCGGTAAGCAAATTAAAAAAAAACGCAATATGTAGGCTACACGAGAACGGAGACGTCGAGTAACCAAAACAAATGCGTTAAACAAATTCGTACACGTTATTTATCAATTTAACTCTAGAATTAAAGGATATACAACGAGAAACAACGTTTGACAACCTTTAAACAGTTTTAATAACTATCTCAAAAATTGTCGCTCTGATGCAAACAACTGATGAGTTATCTACTTAAATTTGTTGAACAAAACGACTTACGTATTTTAAGCATGCTAACCTTTAGCCCGGTAAGCAAATTAAAAAAAAACGCAATATGTAGGCTACACGAGAACGGAGACGTCGAGTAACCAAAACAAATGCGTTAAACAAATTCGTACACGTTATTTATCAATTTAACTCTAGAATTAAAGGATATACAACGAGAAACAACGTTTGACAACCTTTAAACAGTTTTAATAACTATCTCAAAAATTGTCGCTCTGATGCAAAACAACTGCTGAGTTATCTACTTAAATTTGTTGAACAAAACGACTTACGTATTTTAAGCATGCTAACCTTTAGCCCGGTAAGCAAATTAAAAAAAAACGCAATATGTAGGCTACACGAGAACGGAGACGTCGAGTAACCAAAACAAATGCGTTAAACAAATTCGTACACGTTATTTATCAATT
The DNA here is from genome assembly GCA_029619165.1 of Eurosta solidaginis. NCBI lineage: Eukaryota > Metazoa > Arthropoda > Insecta > Diptera > Tephritidae > Eurosta > Eurosta solidaginis. The sequence continues at coordinate 2,408 of JARSSU010028532.1, forward strand.
TAACTCTAGAATTAAAGGATATACAACGAGAAACAACGTTTGACAACCTTTAAACAGTTTAATAACTATCTCAAAAATTGTCGCTCTGATGCAAACAACTGATGAGTTATCTACTAAATTTGTTGAACAAAAACGACTTACGTATTTTAAGCATGCTAACCTTTAGCCGGTAAGCAAATAAAAAAAAACGCAATATGTAGGCTACACGAGAACGGAGACGTCGAGTAACCAAAACAAATGCGTTTAAACAAATTCGTACACGTTATTTATCAATTTAACTCTAGAATTAAAGGATATACAACGAGAAACAACGTTGACAACCTTTAAACAGTTTTAATAACTATCTCAAAAATTGTCGCTCTGATGCAACAACTGCTGAGTTATCTACTTAAATTTGTTGAACAAAACGACTTACGTATTTTAAGCATGCTAACCTTTAGCCGGTAAGCAAATTAAAAAAAAACGCAATATGTAGGCTACACGAGAACGGAGACGTCGAGTAACCAAAACAAATGCGTTAAACAAATTCGTACACGTTATTTATCAATTTAACTCTACTAGAATCAGGATATACAACGAGATAACAACGTTTGACAACCTTTATTTAAACAGTTTTAATAACTATCTCAAAAATTGTCGCTCTGATGCAAACAACTGCTGAGTTATCTACTCAATTTGTTGAACAAAACGACTTACGTATTTTAAGCATGCTAACCTTTAGCCCGGTAAGCAAATTACGCAATATGTAGGCTACACGAGAACGGAGACGTCGAGTAACCAAAACAAATGCGTTAAACAAATTCTACACGTTATTTATCAATTAACTCTAGAATTAAAGGATATACAACGAGGAACAACGTTTGACAACCTTTAAACAGTTTAATAAACTATCTCAAAAATTGTCGCTCTGATGCAAACAACTGAGGAGTTATCTACTTAAAATTTGTTGAACAAAACGACTTACGTATTTTAAGGCATGCTAACCTTAGCCGGTAAGCAATTAAAAAAAAACGCAATATGTAGGCTACACGAGAACGGAGACGTCGAGTAACCAAAACAAATGCGTTTAAACAAATTCGTACACGTTATTTATCAATTTAACTCTAGAATTAAAGGATATACAACGAGAAACAACGTTTGACAACCTTTAAACAGTTTTAATAACTATCTCAAAAATTGGTCGCTCTGATGCAAACAACTGATGAGTTATCTACTCAAATTTGTTGAACAAAACGACTTACGTATTTTAAGCATGCTACCTTTAGCCGGTAAGCAAATTACGCAATATGTAGGCTACACGAGAACGGAGACGTCGAGTAACCAAAACAAATGCGTTAAACAAATTCTGTACACGTTATTTATCAATTTAACTCTAGAATTAAAGGATATACAACGAGAAACAACGTTTGACAACCTTTAAACAGTTTAATAACTATCTCAAAAATTGTCGCTCTGATGCAAACAACTGATGAGTTATCTACTTAAATTTGTGAACAAAACGACTTACGTATTTTAAGCATGCTAACCTTTAGCCCGGTAAGCAAATTACGCAATATGTAGGCTACACGAGAACGGAGACGTCGAGTAACCAAAACAAATGCGTTAAACAAATTCGTACACGTTATTTATCAATTTAACATCTAGAATTAAAGGATATACAACGAGAAACAACGTTGACAACCTTTAAACAGTTTTAATAACTATCTCAAAAATTGTCGCTCTGATGCAAACAACTGCTGAGTTATCATACTTAAATTTGTTGAACAAAACGACTTACGTATTTTAAGCATGCTAACCTTTAGCCCGGTAAAGCAAATTACGCAATATGTAGGCTACACGAGAACGGAGACGTCGAGTAACCAAAACAAATGCGTTAACAAATTCGTACACGTTATTTATCAATTTAACTCTAGAATTAAAGGATATACAACGAGAAACAACGTTTGACAACCTTAAACAGTTTTAATACATCTCAAAAATTGTCGCTCTGATGCAAACAAACTGATGAGTTATCTACTTAAATTTGTTGAACAAAACGACTTACGTATTTTAAGCATGCTAACCTTTAGCCCGGTAAGCAAATAAAAAAAAACGCAATATGTGGCTACACGAGAACGGAGACGTCGAGTAACCAAAACAAATGCGTTAAACAATCGTACACGTTATTTATCAATTTAACTCTAGAATAAAGGATATACAACGAGAAACACAACGTTGACAACCTTTAAACAGTTTAATAACTATCTCAAAAAAATTGTCGCTCTGATGCAAACAACTGATGAGCTATCTACTCAAATTTGGTTGAACAAAAACGACTTACGTATTTTAAGCATGCTAACTTTAGCCCGGTAAGCAAATTACGCAATATGTAGGCTACACGAGAACGGAGACGTCGAAGTAACCAAAACAAATGCGTTAAACAAATCGTACACGTTATTTATCAATTTAACTCTAGAATTAAAGGATATACAACGAGAAACAACGTTTGACAACCTTTAAACAGTTGTAATAACTATCTCAAAATTGTCGCTCTGATGCAAAACAACTGATGAGTTATCTACTAAATTTGTTGAACAAAACGACTTACGTATTTTAAGCATGCTAACCTTTAGCCCGGTAAGCAAATTAAAAAAAAAACGCAATATGTAGGCTACACGAGAACGGAGACGTTCGAGTAACCAAACAAATGCGTTAAAACAAATTCGACACGTTATTTATCAATTTAACTCTAGAATAAAGGATATACAAACGAGAAACAACGTTTGACAACCTTTAAACAGTTTTAATAACTATCTCAAAATTGTCGCTCTGATGCAAACAACTGATGAGTTATCTACTTAAATTTGTTGAACAAAACGACTTACGTATTTTAAGCATGCTAACCTTTAGCCGTAAGCAAATTACGCAATATGTAGGCTACACGAGAACGGAGACGTCGAGTAACCAAAACAAATGCGTTAAACAAATCGCTACACGTTATTTATCAATTTTAACTTAGAATTAAAGGATATACAACGAGAAACAACGTTTGACAACCTTTAAACAGTTTAATAGACTATCTCAAAAAATTGTCGCTCTGATGCAAACAACTGATGAGTTATCTACTTAAATTTGTTGAACAAAACGGACTTACGATTTTAAGCATGCTAACCTTTAGCCCGGTAAGCAATTACGCAATATGTAGGCTACACGAGAACGGAGACGTCGAGTAACAAAACAAATGCGTTAAAACAATTCGCTACACGTTATTTATCAATTTAACTCTAGAATTAAAGGATATACAACGAGAAACAACGTTTGACAACCTTTATACTAGGTTTAAACACATCCAATTGGCAGTTATACTCTTTGGGCAATTATTCGCAATGTCATATACAAATGTAACAATGAAATGCAATTTATTGCGTAATAAATTGGTGACCTGAAATGCAACTTGTAAAGTGTGTTTATGATATATTTAAACGTCATTTCGCATGGCGAAACTATATGTTGGCTCATTTCATCAGTGATTTATGTCTTTCATTCACTGGAGTAGGGACTGTCAAAAGATGATAGGCAAAATCAAATGAGACAAAACATCTGAACACATTTTCTTACAACACACAAAAATTTGCAAAGTTTTAGTTTTCATTCCATCTATTCCCTGATACCAACACGCACATTTTTGACAGTCTCCAACAAAGATATGTTGTTACTGTAGAGATGAGCAACCAGCTACAAATTACATGGTGTAAGCAAAATTGAGTTGTATGAACACACTCAATTTAATAGAAATAGCCCAATATTTTTCTGTTTGACATACCTATTAAACAGTTTTAATAACCATCTCAAAAATTGTCGCTCTGATGCAAACAACTGCTGAGTTATCTACTCAAATTTGTTGACAAAACGACTTACGTATTTTAAGCATGCTAACCTTTAGCCCGGTAAGCAAATTACGCAATATGTAGGCTACACGAGAACGGAGACGTCGAGTAACCAAAACAAATGCGTTTAAACAAATTCGTACACGTTATTTATCAATTTAACTCTAGAATTAAAGGATATACAACGAGAAACAACGTTTGACAACCTTTAAACAGTTTTAATAACTATCTCAAAAATTGTCGCTCTGATGCAAACAACTGATGAGTTATCTACTTAAATTTGTTGAACAAAACGACCTTACGTATTTTAAGCATGCTAACCTTTAGCCCGGTAAGCAAATTAAAAAAAAACGCATATGTAGGCTACACGAGAACGGAGACGTCGAGTAACCAAAAACAAATGCGTTTAAACAAATTCGTACACGTTATTTATCAATTAACTCTAGAATTAAAGGATATACAACGAGAACAACGTTTGACAACCTTTAAACAGTTTTAATAACTATCTCAAAATTGTCGCTCTGATGCAAACAACTGATGAGTTATCTACTTAAATTTGTTGAACAAAACGACTTACGTATTTAAGCATGCTAACCTTTAGCCCGGTAAGCAAATTAAAAAAAAACGCAATATGTAGGCTACACGAGAACGGAGACGTCGAGTAACCAAAACAAATGCGTTAAACAAATTCGTACACGTTATTTATCAATTTAACTCTAGAATTAAAGGATATACAACGAGAAACAACGTTTGACAACCTTTAAACAGTTTTAATAACTATCTCAAAAATTGTCGCTCTGATGCAAACAACTGATGAGTTATCTACTTAATTTGTTGAACAAAACGACTTACGTATTTTAAGCATGCTAACCTTTAGCCCGGTAAGCAAATTAAAAAAAAACGCAATATGTAGGCTACACGAGAACGGAGACGTCGAGTAACCAAAACAAATGCGTTAAACAAATTCGTACACGTTATTTATCAATTTAACTCTAGAATTAAAGGATATACAACGAGAAAACAACGTTTGACAACCTTTAAACAGTTTTAATAACTATCTCAAAAATGTCGCTCTGATGCAAACAACTGATGAGTTATCTACTTAAATTTGTTGAACAAAACGACTTACGTATTTTAAGCATGCTAACCTTTAGCCCGGTAAGCAAATTAAAAAAAAACGCAATATGTAGGCTACACGAGAACGGAGACGTCGAGTAACCAAAACAAATGCGTTTAAACAAATTCGTACACGTTATTTATCAATTTAACTCTAGAATTAAAGGATATACAACGAGAAACAACGTTTGACAACCTTTAAACAGTTTTAATAACTATCTCAAAAATTGTCGCTCTGATGCAAACAACTGATGAGTTATCTACTTAAATTTGTTGAACAAAACGACTTACGTATTTTAAGCATGCTAACCTTTAGCCCGGTAAGCAAATTAAAAAAAAACGCAATATGTAGGCTACACGAGAACGGAGACGTCGAGTAACCAAAACAAATGCGTTAAACAAATTCGTACACGTTATTTATCAATTTAACTCTAGAATTAAAGGATATACAACGAGAAACAACGTTTGACAACCTTAAACAGTTTTAATAACTATCTCAAAAATTGTCGCTCTGATGCAAACAACTGATGAGTTATCTACTCAAATTTGTTGAACAAAACGACTTACGTATTTTAAGCATGCTAACCTTTAGCCCGGTAAGCAAATTAAAAAAAAACGCAATATGTAGGCTACACGAGAACGGAGACGTCGGAGTAACCAAAACAATGCGTTTAAACAAATTCGTACACGTTATTTATCAATTTAACTCTAGAATTAAAGGATATACAACGAGAAACAACGTTTGACAACCTTTAAAACAGTTTTAATAACTATCTCAAAAATTGTCGCTCTGATGCAAACAACTGATGAGTTATCTACTCTAAATTTGTTGAACAAAACGACTTACGTATTTTAAGCATGCTAACCTTTAGCCGGTAAGCAAATTAAAAAAAAACGCAATATGTAGGCTACACGAGAACGGAGACGTCGAGTAACCAAAACAAATGCGTTAAACAAATTCGTACACGTTATTTATCAATTTAACTCTAGAATTAAAGGATATACAACGAGAAACAACGTTTGACAACCTTTAAACAGTTTTAATAACTATCTCAAAAATTGTCGCTCTGATGCAAACAACTGATGAGTTATCTACTTAAATTTGTTGAACAAAACGACTTACGTATTTTAAGCATGCTAACCTTTAGCCCGGTAAGCAAATTAAAAAAAAACGCAATATGTAGGCTACACGAGAACGGAGCCGTCGAGTAACAAAACAAATGCGTTAAACAAATTCGTACACGTATTTATCAATTTAACTCTAGAATTAAAGGATATACAACGAGAAACAACGTTTGACAACCTTTAAACAGTTTTAATAACTATCTCAAAAATTGTCGCTCTGATGCAAACAACTGATGAGTTATCTACTTAAATTTGTTGAACAAAACGACTTACGTATTTTAAGCATGCTAACCTTTAGCCCGGTAAGCAAATTAAAAAAAAACGCAATATGTAGCTACACGAGAACGGAGACGTCGAGTAACCAAAACAAATGCGTTAAACAAATTCGTACACGTTATTTATCAATTTAACTCTAGAATTAAGGATATACAACGAGAAACAACGTTTGACAACCTTTAAACAGTTTAATAACTATCTCAAAAATTGTCGCTCTGATGCAAACAACTGATGAGTTATCTACTTAAATTTGTGAAACAAAACGATTACGTATTTTAAGCATGCTAACCTTTAGCCGGTAAGCAAATACGCAATATGTAGGCTACACGAGAACGGAGCGTCGAGTAACCAAAACAATGCGTTAAACAAATTCGTACACGTATTTATCAATTTAACTCTAGAATTAAAGGATATACAACGAGAAACAACGTTGACAACCTTTAAACAGTTTTAATAACTATCTCAAAAATTGTCGCTCTGATGCAAACAACTGATGAGTTATCTACTTAAAATTTGTTGAACAAAACGACTTACGTATTTTAAGCATGCTAACCTTTTAGCCCGGTAAGCAAATTAAAAAAAAACGCAATATGTAGGCTACACGAGAACGGAGACGTCGAGTAACCAAAACAAATGCGTTTAAAAACAAATTCGTACACGTTATTTATCAATTTAACTCTAGAATTAAAGGATATACAACGAGAAAACAACGTTTGACAACCTTTAAACAGTTTTAATAACTATCTCAAAAAATTGTCGCTCTGATGCAAACAACTGATGAGTTATTACTTAAATTGTTGAACAAAAACGACTACGTATTTTAAGCATGCTAACCTTTAGCCCGGTAAGCCAAATTAAAAAAAAACGCAATATGTAGGCTACACGAGAACGGAGACGTCGAGTAACCAAAACAAATGCGTTTAAACAAATTCGTACACGTTATTTATCAATTTAACTCTAGAATTAAAGGATATACAACGAGAAACAACGTTTGACAACCTTTAAACAGTTTTAATAACTATCTCAAAAATTGTCGCTCTGATGCAAACAACTGATGAGTTATCTACTTAAATTTGTTGAACAAAAACGACTTACGTATTTTAAGCATGCTAACCTTTAGCCCGGTAAGCAAATTAAAAAAAAACGCAATATGTAGGCTACACGAGAACGGAGACGTCGAGTAACCAAAACAAATGCGTTAAACAAATTCGTACACGTTATTTATCAATTTAACTCTAGAATTAAAGGATATACAACGAGAAACAACGTTTGACAACCTTTAAACAGTTTTAATAACTATCTCAAAAATTGTCGCTCTGATGCAAACAACTGATGAGTTATCTACTTAAAGTGTTGAACAAAACGACTTACGTATTTTAAGCATGCTAACCTTTAGCCCGGTAAGCAAATTAAAAAAAAACGCAATATGTAGGCTACACGAGAACGGAGACGCGAGTAACCAAAACAAATGCGTTAAACAAATTCGTACACGTTATTTATCAATTTAACTCTAGAATTAAAAGGATATACAACGAGAAACAACGTTGACAACCTTTAAACAGTTTTAATAAACTATCTCAAAAATTGTCGCTCTGATGCAAACAACTGATGAGTTATCTACTTAAATTTGTTGAACAAAACGACTTACGTATTTTAAGCATGCTAACCTTTAGCCCGGTAAGCAAATTAAAAAAAAACGCAATATGTAGGCTACACGAGAACGGAGACGTCGAGTAACCAAAACAAATGCGTTAAACAAATTCGTACACGTTATTTATCAATTTAACTCTAGAATTAAAGGATATACAACGAGAAACAACGTTTGACAACCTTTAAAACAGTTTAATAACTATCTCAAAAATTGTCGCTCTGATGCAAACAACTGATGAGTTATCTACTTAAATTTGTTGAACAAAACGACTTACGTATTTTAAGCATGCTAACCTTTAGCCGGTAAGCAAATTAAAAAAAAACGCAATATGTAGGCTACACGAGAACGGAGACGTCGAGTAACCAAAACAAATGCGTTAAACAAATTCGTACACGTTATTTATCAATTAACTCTAGAATTAAAGGATATACAACGAGAAACAAACGTTTGACAACCTTAAACAGTTTAATAAACTATCTCAAAAATTGTCGCTCTGATGCAAACAACTGATGAGTTATCTACTCAAATTTGATTGAACAAAACGACTTACGTATTTTAAGCATGCTAACCTTTAGCCCGGTAAGCAAAATTAAAAAAAAACGCAATATGTAGGCTACACGAGAACGGAGACGTCGAGTAACCAAAACAAATGCGTTAAACAAATTCGTACACGTTATTTATCAATTTAACTCTAGAATTAAAGGATATACAACGAGAAACAACGTTTGACAACCTTTAAACAGTTTTAATAACTATCTCAAAAATTAGTCGCTCTGATGCAAACAACTGATGAGTTATCTACTTAATTTGTTGAACAAAACGACTTACGTATTTTAACATGCTAACCTTTAGCCCGGTAAGCAAATTACGCAATCATGTAGGCTACACGAGAACGGAGACGTCGAGTAACCAAAACAAATGCGTTAAACAAATTCGTACACGTATTTATCAATTTAACTCTAGAATAAAGGATATACAACGAGAAACAACGTTTGACAACCTTTAAACAGTTTTAATAACTATCTCAAAAAATTGTCGCTCTGATGCAAACAACTGATGATGTTATCTACTTAAATTTGTTGAACAAACGACTACGTATTTTAAGCATGCTACCTTTAGCCCGGTAAGCAAAATTAAAAAAAAACGCAATATGTAGGCTACACGAGAGACGGAGACGATCGAGTAACCAAAACAAATGCGTTAAACAAATTCGTACACGTTATTATCATTAACTCTAGAATTAAAGGATATACAACGAGAAACAACGTTTGACAACCTTTTAAACAGTTTTAATAACTATCTCAAAAATTGTCGCTCTGATGCAAACAACTGATGAGTTATCTACTAAATTTGTTGACAAAACGACTTACGTATTTTAAGCATGCTAACCTTTAGCCCGGTAAGCAAATTAAAAAAAACAACGCAATATGTAGGCTACACGAGAACGGAGACGTCGAGTAACCAAAACAAATGCGTTAAACAAATTCGTACACGTTATTTATCAATTTAACTCTAGAATTAAAGGATATACAACGAGAAACAACGTTTGACAACCTTTAAACAGTTTTAATAACTATCTCAAAAATTGTCGCTCTGATGCAAACAACTGATGAGTTATCTACTTAAAAGTTGTTGAACAAAACGACTTACGTATTTTAAGCATGCTAACCTTTAGCCGGTAAGCAAATTAAAAAAAAACGCAATATGTAGGCTACACGAGAACGGAGACGTCGAGTAACCAAAACAAATGCGTTAAACAAATTCGTACACGTTATTTATCAATTAACTCTAGAATTAAAGGATATACAACGAGAAACAACGTTTGACAACCTTTAAAACAGTTTTAATAACTATCTCAAAAATTGTCGCTCTGATGCAAACAACTGATGAGTTATCTACTCAAATTGTTGAACAAACACGACTTACGTATTTTAAGCATGCTAACCTTTAGCCCGGTAAGCAAATACGCAAATGTAGGCTACACGAGAACGGAGACGTCGAGTAACCAAAACAAATGCGTTAAACAAATTCGTACACGTTATTTATCAATTTAACTCTAGAATTAAAGGATATACAACGAGAAACAACGTTTGACAACCTTTAAACAGTTTTAATAACTATCTCAAAAATTGTCGCTCTGATGCAAACAACTGATGAGTTATCTACTTAAATTGTTGAACCAAAACGACTTACGTATTTTAAAGCATGCTAACCTTTAGCCCGGTAAGCAAATTAAAAAAAAACGCAATATGTAGGCTACACGAGAACGGAGACGTCGAGTAACCAAAACAAATGCGTTAAACAAATTCCGTACACGTTATTTATCAATTTAACTCTAGAATTAAAGGATATACAACGAGAAACAACGTTTTGACAACCTTTAAACAGTTTTAATAACTATCTCAAAAAATTGTCGCTCTGATGCAAACAACTGATGAGTTATCTACTTAAATTTGTTGAACAAAAACGACTTACGTATTTTAAACATGCTAACCTTTAGCCGGTAAGCAAATTAAAAAAAAACGCAATATGTAGGCCTACACGAGAGAACGGAGACGTCGAGTAACCAAAACAAATGCGTTAAACAAATTCGTACACGTTATTTATCAATTTAACTCTAGAATTAAAGGATATACAACGAGAAACAACGTTTGACAACTTTAAACAGTTTTAATAACTATCTCAAAAATTATCGCTCTGATGCAAACAACTGATGAGTTATCTACTCAATTTGTATGAACAAAACGACTTACGTATTTTAAACATGCTAACCTTTAGCCCGGTAAGCAAATTAAAAAAAAACGCAATATGTAGGCTACACGCAGAACGAGACGTCGAGTAACAAAACAAATGCGTTAAACAAATTCGTACACGTTATTTATCAATTTAACTCTAGAATTAAAGGATATACAACGAGAAACAACGTTTGACAACTGTTAAACAATTTTAATAACTATCTCAAAAAATTGTCGCCTGATGCAAACAACTGCTGAGTTATCTACTCAATTTGATTGAACAAAACGACTTACGTATTTTAAACATGCTAAACTTTAGCCCGGTAAGCAAATTAAAAAAAAAAACGCAATATGTAGGCTACACG
>JARSSU010028533.1:0-17262 GCA_029619165.1 Eurosta solidaginis
TCACTCCTTGCTGAGCCCTTCTAGCAATAAGATATAGTTGCGTTTGTTTGTGCTTGTTTCTCAACGCTGGGCTCTCACGTATACTGTACACCTAGTTTTGTCGACAACGCGAATTAATTGAATTCGTTTAGCGTAGATACATAATGATTGAATCTATTTGATGTGCATGATATCACCTGTTTTAGAGCCAAGCATTATCTCGGCCTTTAAGTTGCAAGGTTACCCCGCGGAACCCTTACCCACGCGCCCACCCCGTACCCCCCCCCCCCAGCCCAACCTCCGCATACCCCTTAGTGTGGCTAATATCTGTAACACTCCCTATCTATTTTATCAAAAAACATTTGTTGAGTTGATAAGCATTTTCTTATTCTCAGTTCGACGCGGAGCAGAGCTTCAACAGGAGATTAAATAATATTAATCTTTTGTTCGCAAGCAAAATAAACGCGGTAATACACGTACGCGTAACGACGGCGGCCAATCAACCATGAGATAGATATACGCGACTTTTCTATATATCAGAATGACTGGCTGGGGCGGGGGGGGGGGCTCTGGGGGGGGGCGAAAAAGAATTCAATAGGTAAAAAGCCATTGTCCGTTCCATCCGATACCGAGAGCCGACCATCAGTAAACACGAAAACCTTGAGTAAATTTGTTAGGTGTCCTTAATGAATATGGTAAAAAAATGTACTTTCTGTGCCACTCATACTCAGATCGCTATTTATAAATGAACGAAATCGGGAATATAAACCCCGGCCGCTAGAGACCGGTCGCCCCGCCCTACCGCCCCCCGGGTTCCCCACGCCCCCCGCCCACATTGAGGAAGGGTCCACTTCGAAATTTCGAAAAACCAGAAAAAATATCGATAATTTCATTACAAATAACAGATAAGCGATGACACTCGTAGTAGGTGGTTTGATGACCTTCATAACGTAGAATGAAAATTAGTAAGACATTGTTGAGAATGGGGCCTTGGCACCGGCCAACACCCACACCCCCACTTGTAAAAGACGCTCATTTAAGCAAGTTTTTGCAAAGCTGTAATTTGGGCAGCCGTTGAGCATATCCAAAAAATGAAATTTTTGCTTTGTTACTGTTTACTCGTCTTACCTCTTACTTACTCCTATTACTATATGTGTGCTAAACTAAAAATTTAACAACACTTCGATGACGAATACGTATACGCCCTATTTTTCTAAAAAACATAAAACACATTTTTTAAGTAACTCTTTCAACAAGCAAAAAAAATTGAATATCTTCTATTACAGTTATAAAAGTACAATTATAATGTCAACATTCACATTTCAGTTAATTTGCCATAAAGTCGAATGAAACAGTCGAACAACTAAAGACACCAAAATTTACCAATTCTTGTGAAATTTTGGTAAGGGCCCATAGCCTTCTTCTAATCATAGAAAAATCCCAACTCTTCCCCTCCCCAATCATTCACCAATCTATCATCTCTATTCCCTCTAATCCAATCTCTACCTCCCCGGTACTGTTTTCTCTGTGAAAATGGGCGGGGTGGGCGAAATCGTTTGAAAAAACCAACCCGCGCCCAGTAATTATTGTATACATTCAAAAAAAAACCGATTTATCGAACACCGTTCTGTCTGTATCGACCGTCATCTCGGGGGGGAATCGTCGCGGCGCTTCTCGTACTCCTCCCGCTATTTCACCGCTTCTCATCTGTTTTTCTTGTACTCCGGCGTATCGCGGGTATCCGCGATCGGTCGGGCTGCGGGGACTTTACTTCTCTGTCTTTTCCTTCCGCCCCGCTTCGCGGCGCCGTTAAAAGACGATAACTTGAGCACAAAATTCGATATATCTTTTATCTTGGTATTAAAAATGGGCCGAACATCCGACCTATGACTCAGTCATTCAACGCATCCCAAGAGTTCGCCCCCAACGGTTTTTCGATATTTTCGAAAAATCATGAAAAAAAATGGAAAAAATGCCAGAATTACATATATACTAAAATATACCGGAAAAAAGTGGAATAAACTGGTGATTTGACTTGGTTTTTATTCTGAACATACGTCAAGGCAAACTATCATATCTTATTCTTTGGAAAAACCTTTGGTAAATGGTTCTGTGAACACCATAACTCCATTGCTAATTGCCGTAGAGCGACGAACAAACAGAATGAAAACCACACGTTTCTGGGCAGAAACGAAACTCACAAAAAGTCCTTGAAATCACACTGGCAGGCTCGGTACTCGGCAGATGTTTCTGGGGGCGAGGGGGGGGTGGCACCACCGTTGGTGTCCACGAAACTTTGCATGTGAATCGAATACTCTCGAAAAAACGAAAAAAACGTCCATTCCAACCGCGGATAAGCCTGCACCGCACAAACAACTAATAAGGTGGACACACAAGACGACAAACGTGAAAACATCCCATCGATAGCTTTTACCACTCGCGTGTTTTTTTGGGTTTGAAAACAAGGGTTATGAAATTATGGGGGAAGAGCTCCCTTTTTAAAAACCCGTCCTCTAACTTCTTAAATTTAACACTTAACCCATAATCGTAACCCCCTGGGCTCCAAACTTTTAATGGCTATTTCACATCCACCAATTTTCAGTGCTGGAGCGAAAAAAGGAGGCGAAGAGGGAGGCTGTACCCAGCCTATAAGAACTTAAGATTCAAACAGTAACTTCTTCTGCTCCCTTTTAAAATACCTCACTTAACCCCTGTCCAAATAACCCACGCTATACCCTCTCTTCTCATACATTCTTGTCATGGTTTCGACTAACTCATATCGTTACAAAAACATTTTAGCAGTCACTTCCTGCACACCGGCTCCCTACCCATCTCAACGAGCACCGCTAATACGACGCACACGCCACTCCCACCGTGGTCCACCGCTTTATCGCATATCTCGAAATAAGCGTCCACTTCTAAATCGAACTAAGCGATCACTGCCTTTTAAAATAACCCAATACATACCCACTCTTTCCATTTAATTTGCATGTACTCATTGATTCGTACCAACACTTCCGATTCTACTAGAGTCGACCCGACAATCTACACTCCCTTTAGTGAGAGAAGGAGCTGGAGGGCTATAGGGTCACACTCCTTTACACGCTACCTTTAGGGCGACATGACATAGAAAAGGGCTGGGCTTCCACGCTCACTCTAGAACTTTAAGGATGCACTCCGCTCCTCTTCGCTACCATCTCTCTTCCCTTCTTTTTTCACTCCCCTTTTAAAAAATATTCATTTTACCCCACCCCTTTCATTTATTGATACCCATATCGTACAAAACATTCTTTAGGTCGACCGCTCCTTTGGTGCACAGCCACCAACCTTTAATGGCAGATTCTCTTCGACAACAGTCGTATTCAACCTAAGAAAACTAAGTCGATCCACGACGCGTCCCCTTTAAATAATCAATTACCACCTAGCTTTCATGTTGAACTAACCATATCGTACATAACAACATTTCTACGAATGTCACTCCACCTCCTGGTCCCCTTTATGAACGATATCTCGCAAAGGCGTATTTTGTTTGTCTCCGGATCAGTGCCCAAAGTCACACTGTCCGTATCGACCGGTTCTTTTCTTCTTTTCCACTGACTCACGGGGTTCTCCATTGCCAGCGATCTGCACTTGGTCGCCTCTTCACTCTAATACGTTGGTTGAATGAACCACTGGGCCCCCAACAAAACAAAAGAAGAAAAGAGCATATGTATAAATTCCCTCAGAGCAAAGACCACCCTAGGCTAGCGAGTTCTCTTAAACCCAGTCCGCTGTCCTCGTTTTTTTTTTCTTCGTTTTTATTTTTTTTCCTGTTGTAGCATTTTCTTAATGCAGCCTTCTCGTCTTCGCCTTCTATAGCGTGATTTTCGTCTTCGACCCTGGCTGCTTCTTCTTGTGCTCCTTTTTTCCCTGTTATCACCTTCCTTGCCCGCCTTTCGACTAAATCATTCTGCCGGCTCAGTCCAACGGCCTTGTCCGAAGGTCATCTGCGTTATGCGTTGGTGCCCATTGTTTACAACTCTCGTGGGTTCTTTTTGCGCTAGTTTTCTACGGAATAACGAAATATTCTCCTCCTTCCAAACACGAGCTTAGGACAGGGAAACGCGACCAACGCCATTTTGTCCTCGCTTCCCCCTTAACTAACATTTCCTTTGAAAATTGTTGTGAGTTCATTCTTGGTCTATAACGAACCCGACTCCTGTTCTCACAAGACGGGAATCAGAGGATCAGCGATCGGTATTTATGTTATGCACACTTTTGGGATAAAACACCGTCGAGCTACTTCGTGGAGACACTGCCCCTTTGCTGTGGTAAATGCCTCATGTCCTTGCTACGTTAGATTCGCGGAGGAGTCATCAAGCAGCCCGGTAATCGAGAAAGCTCAGGCCGCCCTCCGTTTAAAGTCACAACGCTGTACATACACCTCGGCCTGGGTTTGGGGGGGTTGGCCGTTCTCTCTGCAGCAGTCAATCATCGAAACTATCAGGCCACCGTGCGCCTGTCACCTACCCCTCCTCTATTAAGCGAATGACGAAAAAGGACGCGGCGGTAAGATGCAGCCGTGCCCCCCCAAAATCCAAGCCCGCATCGTAACAGCCCCGCGAGCATTCAGTAAAGTGGAGCCCCATAGTCGGCGCGCTTATGGACGTTAGGGGGCTAAACCACTTACAAAAAACCTAAAACGACACGGTCCTTGCTATATAGTGAAGTGGTCGGTTCGTTTTAAAGTTTTTGTTATCGATATGGTTGGGCTAGTATGTCTTGTCGAATATCTCTTGCTATATCCGCGGTCCGGCACAGGGAGCATCATCCATCGGTACTGGCTCGTTGCTCTCGCATATAAACATAGACAACAACATAACTAAGCACACCTAATATAAGCGACCTGACTCTTACATAAGCACCCGAAAATGCACTCCCTGAGGCAAAAAAAGCATTGTTTTTTTCTAGAATTTTGCGAAAAACAAAACAGGGTATTCTCTTATGCACGTAGTCTTAGGCAAGTTTAACGTTTACACTACCATTATTTTGTCTGTTGTATCCATTTAAAAGTTTATTTGTTTGGTGGTTTGTTGTCGTTTGGTGTTGCCTTTTTGTTTAATGTGATAACATTGGAATGAAAAACCATAGCTTACTATTCCGTGTGATCGGGAAGGCTGTCTGTCTGAGACTTTTAGGGGGCATCATGCTGGCTCGCTTATCACCCTGATTGGGCATAAGCAACATCGTGCAGTAATGTCCCAAAGTTTCAAATGGTTTTTATGAACACAAATTGTGGCTTTTTTTTTCTTTTTTTGTTTTTTTTTTGATTTAGCTTTCTGGTTTTTCTTTTTTTTTTTGTTTTTTTTGTTTTTTATTTTTTTTTCTTTTTTTTCTTTTTTTTTTATTTTTCTTTTTTTTTTTTTTTTTTGTTTCTTTTTTTCTTTTGTTTTTCTTTTTTTTTTTTTTTTAATTTTTTTTTTTTTTTTTCTTTTTTTTTATTTTCCAACGTAGGGGGAGGGGGGGCTCAACAGACATCACTTGTTGAAAAAACATGACGAAAAAATTTGTTATCGATCAAAAGTCGCACAATACCAATTCCTTACTTGTGTAAATTATGATACATACACAGTGCTAAATATATGGTAATGTGCAGACAAATTTTTTTTTTATTCAACAGATTGCCACAAGGTGACCTCGGGCCGGGTATGAAAGTAGCACGGATGCAGTTCGAACATGAATGTCAGATCTAGCACATTACCGCTACGAACCATCAAAACTGCAATCTGCTAGCCAGTCATCCTCATAATAGCCGTGTTTTTTTTACAGTAAACGTCTATAACGCTTATACTTTATTATGGACTGTCTAAGCGTCAAACTTAAATACCCCTCTGAAGTTGCTGCGCATAAATGTGTTCTACTAAATTTTCAATACGCATTATACTCAGATGTAACTGAAATATGTGTTTTTTGTTTCACCCTCTAAGCATTATCTAAGCGAGGATAGGCGTTTTTTTCACGCGCAAACGTAAACGTATACGCGTGTATAAAAAAACACGGTTAATGTTTGCTTCACAAAAGCAAACAAAGAAAACAGCGATTTCCACCCTATTTTCTCAGTATGGCAAAAAAAAAGAAAAATTTGTATTTCAAAATTCGCGTGCACTTGTAATCTCTGTATAAAAATAATTTGCCATTGACAATACTCTTTTATAACCAGTTGCGCAAAGAATATTTTACATATTTACTACTGTATACGGGTTAAAGCAATGGGTTCGCATCATACAGCGCCCTAAGGGTTTGAAATATAATTCATCTTGCTCTGCTGATTTTTCGAAAGTGTGGTTTGGATATTTGGCGTATCTTGCACCGATTTTCCGTCATCGCTTGTCAAATTTAGTTCGGAGGCGAGCCGGTTTTGGCGTTGTGCCATCTTCGGTGACATTTTTCGTTCTGGTCTGTATTTATCATATCGCACGCCTATATCGAAAGAGCGATCAACTCAAAAAATTACAATGTTCAGAAAATGCGAAGAACTGGGTCCTAACATAAAAGTTTTGTTAAAAGGACGTAATCGGTAATAAAGTAGTAATTCAGAAGACCGGTTAAAAAGGTTGCTGCTAAAAAATATTATTTTTTTTGTCAAAAACGCTTTAAGTTTGAAGCTTATTTCCTATTCACAAATCGCAAAAGACATAAATTGGTGAGCCAGAATATAGATTCATGTGTCTTCTATAGTATAGCATTTTAAGCCGTTACCTAATTGAGAAAAGAAACTTAACTACACACATATATTTTGTTCATGTCTCTTTCCCTCAAACTTTTTTTATTTCAATTACAAACTTTTTAACCGGCCTCCTGAGATACGACCTTATTAACGACTTCGTTGAGATACGGCCTTACAGAATATCTGAGATACGTCCTTTTTAACAAAATGCTTAAGATACAACCTTTCTATAAAGATAGGTCGATATGCATCAATGCAATTTTAAATTTTTACAAAGTATTTTTTCGTTGATTAGTGGAGGTATTAATAATCGAATGTACAGTTAGATAGTTATTGAATTGAGAAGTGCGGAGATATTCATAGTTTAAAAATTTCAGATTTTTGAGTTAGCTCCCTATTGATCTACGTAGTGCGATATGTCTTGTATATATAATTCACAGGTGCATGAGCAGATATTGTAAAAAAATCTATGTAAATGTGCTTGCAGATATCTGTGTGCTTGTGTGTTATGAAAGTATGTGATATTGTTTTCGCATACAATCAGATATGAGGTTTTTTTTTATCGATCAGTAGCAAGTTTAGAATATTTCCTCAGATATTGTATTTTTTTGCATATAATTCTAATGTTTTTTTGCTTCTAGATTTCCATGCAATCAACTTAAAATTCATTTATCGTTGCCTAAGATTTGTACTACCCAGAGTGAGAGCCCACAGCGCAACGGTACATGCAAACCGACGAGTTTCTACGAGTGCTTTAAATTGAAAGCTGCTCAGTAGAGCTCTTAGTCGAGCTTCAACTGAAACCATGAATGATGTTCCTTGCTGCTGGCTCAGATGGTCAGTATACCTGTAAGTTGAACTTCGACTAGTTAGCATGAACATTATACCGAAGCTCCTAAGTGAACGTCCTCTAACTCGTCTATAATCAAATACCGCGACGTAGTATACCAGTAGCAAGTTCTAACTTTTTTAGGTAACTGATCACTGTGTCAGAAATCACAGAGTTTTTTAAACAATATCAAATACTATCAGACTCTTTGCATAGCCTGACATATTTCAGCGCCGCAACACAAAATATTGGTGTATTGCGCCCTACAATACCAAGAGCGCTTTTTCCGGATGCAATTATATATCATCGTTAACATCCTCTTTTTTCGAGAATTTGTGGGTAGTAAAAATTTAAAGTCTGGTAAAAAGATGAGTTAATTTTGAATGTGACAGAAAGGAATTTGATGTAACAGTAATTAGGTGCCAGACATGATTAAAGGCCGATTTTATTCATTGCCTATGAGATAAATTTGTACTGCTCATCAATAAACTTCATTCGGTACAAGACAAAACGCAGGAATCTTCTAGGCAATTTTCTCTCCATCTTCTTTCGGCTGACTTTGTTTTAGTTGTTAACGCAGGCTTTCAGATAGAGAACTCCTTCACAGTTTCAAATTTATCAACTTGAGGCTTAAGTTTTTCGCACAATATAAGTACTAGATAGAACGTTATATGAAATATTAAAAAGCCTAACTCTGCTGTAATTGGTGCAGTTCGCGGGGTCTCATTTTTTATGGAATGGACAGAGCACACATAAATTTTGCAAAAGAGTTGATTCATACCCTTTACTCGCTATCCAGAAGTGAGAAGAAGTATTCTCTGCATAGCTTGAGAGCCCCTGTACGTCATCATTATTTAAAGCATGAATTCGTGAAGGCCTTGAAACCTTCCGTCGGATTATCTGGGGCATTATTCCTATTATCCGGCGTAGTAGTAGGTAGGCGTCTCTCCCCACTCTTTTCGTTACGATAACGTGCACTTGTGTTGCTGCACTCCAGCTCCAGGATCAGCTGCCTTTTTCGTGATCAGCATCTCGACGGTAATCTTTTCTTTTGTCACTGCGCGAACTTTATCCGCTTCACAGCGAAATTTTAGTAAATTGACAGTGACAGGTAAGTAGCTTGAAATATCTTTTTATGCAGAAAATTTAACAGATGGATGGTTACAAACTTGAGTCTAAATTTTAAACCAATTACATAAGAGACTTTAAGCTTGTGTATACTAAAACCTAAAGCATTGAACATCTGTCTGGGTTTTTGATTTAGTGTTTTAAACTGATTATGGATTATGACTTAAGTCTGAAAATAGTTTTTATTCTTAGCTTTGAAAGCTGAAAAATCATCAAAAAGGGAGTGATATGAAATGAATTGCGATTATCTGCCAAAAGAAAGCTATTTATAAATTTGAAAAAATTAAAGGCTTTTATTCAATTTGAAATTTAAATCATACTCGTTTTAAAACTCAAAAAACGTTTAACATAAGACAAAAGTCTGAATAAGTAATTAATTAATTAATTTATATACTATTTATTAATATGCAAGCTAACACATAACATAATGTTTCTAACGGTTTAAATATACCCAGGTTTGAGCTTCATACCTTTCAGGTTTAAAATTGACAAAACACTTCTGTTTACATTAAAACCCAAAATGGTTCAAATTAAAACCGAACTAAAGGCTGCAATCTTCCCAGTTACTTTTACAGTTTTATTTCTGTGCCGAATTCGGTTTGCAGCGATCGAATGCCTTTTCTTACTTACTTACTTAATTGGCGTTAACCGTTTAAACGATTATAGCCGTCCAATAAGGTCCTTCTTCGCTGGGTTAACTGGAGCCAACTGGTCACACCAAGTGAATTTAAAACGTTTTCCACCTGGTCCTTCCAGCGCAGTGGAGGTCACCCTCTTCCCCTGATTCCATAGCAGGGTTCCGATAAAATACCTTCTTAGCCGGAGCATCATATTTCGTTCGCATTCCATGGCTTAGCCAGCATAGCAGCTGCATTTTAATTCGCTGGATTATGTTGATAGCTGCGTAAAGCTCATGATTAAATCTTCTTCGGTACTCGCGGAACGCCAACGCGTAGGGGTCCGTAAATATATCAAAGAACTTTTCTCTCGAACCCAGAGCTGCTTCATCTGATGTTATCATGGTCCATGCTTCTGCAACACATAGCAGGACGGGTATATACATTGAGCACGATTTTTCGTCGAGAGAGGACTATTCTTTTCAATTGCCTACCTAGTCCAAAGAGGGATGAATTGGCATTAGTGACTCTTCGGTTCTTTTGTAGCTGATGTTGTTGTTTGTTTTAGTGTTGGTTCCCAAATAAACGAAGTCTTTAACTATTTCGAAAATATGTCTGCCAACAGTAGCATGAAAGCGGGTGCATCGTTTTGTCCTCATTCCCATCTTTTCTACATATTCATAAAGGAAGTCCGGCCTCGCCATCTGTAAATACGCAAGCGCATATAAAAGTTGTGTCGGAGAAGCTCGCGCTTATGCGAATCGCACAAACCTTTGCTAGCCATTTTGTTAGATGTCGCAAGGACTGATTGTTCCCTGCTTTGCCTCGATCATCGTGTTTCCTGTAAACCGGTGATTTCTACTTTTTCATTAACCATCCGAGCAGCAGTACCTGTCTTCCTTTGAAGTTGTGTGTGCATTTCAGGTACATAGGTACATCTTCTCAATTATGGTCCTTAAAACGTTTGCCATGTTCGTCAGCAGCAAAAAGCGCACAACCAGGCTACGAAATTGGTAAATAGTTACACATTTATGCTTGACGCGCTTGATCCAAAACAGACGACTACCTGCAACCACTCTATGATGAATATACTTTGCAAACCTCGGCTATCCCTTAAATTTATAATCACTGAGTATACCCCACTTAATCTCCATCTTACATGGCATAATATAAAAAGCCACAGATGGGTATGTGATGTTGGACTTCAAATAGAACATACATACTCCTAATTATTTGTTTTTATAATTTTTTTTACTTTTATGAAAATGTGATTTGCAGACAAATAATATAAAAAATCACCGTAATTTGCTTTCCTCAGTCGGCACTTTACTGATTGCATGGGTGGATAACCCTGCGCCACCAATAAAAGTTCTTCATAAGGGAAGAATACAAACAGACGACATTTTTTTAACGTCACCAACCCAGACTGTAACTAACTCGCCTTCCTTCACTGGCGTTTTAACAGTGATTTAACCTAACACTCTTTTGCGTTTTCTACCTACCATCGTATTTATGAAGTTAAATGACTTTGGTACGAGTTGTTTTACCATCTCGGTCGTTTAGTTATTGCACGTTCTATTTACCAGCCACATAGCGGTCATGAGTGGGCTGCATTTCTTAAAATGGTTGAGAAGGGTGGGTGATTACGCCTTAAGTAAGCTGGCCCTATACCCACCCGGTCGCGGATGCGAAGGTAAAGTAGCTGCTGTAATCCTCATCTTCTTCTTCAACCACTCGGCTTAACTGCTAAGCGAAATGCTTTAAGTTGCGCTCTCTTCAAAATAGCTAAAGCCACATGCTACAATCTTCACCCCTGTCGCCCAACAAACAATTCCCTCACTGCACCAATTTATAAAACTGAAACACTTTGGCTACATTTTCAACATTTTGTAAAAATTTTATGCGTTTTCCTTGTGCTCCAACAACGTCAATGATAAGCGTATCAAAAGCAAACTCTAACGTCTTGCTGCCACCTTTTAAACGCCATTAGTAAATAGCCTGACAGCGCACCTTTCCTTTCCCTTGGTATAGCGTGTGCCTTCTCCTTCCTTCCACAGAAAGCCACAAAATGTCATAAAGTCTTGTTGATGTACGCAATTTAAAGATACATTTTGTTCTCTGTTGCTGTATCTAAGTTTTGGTACTTGTACAGCTGGTGCCTCATTTTCCCGCAAATTTCTAATGTTTGGGTAATTCACTGATTTAGTAGTACTAAATATTACCGTGCTTACGAGGATCGGTCAGAATGCCTTGCTTTTGTTGTTTAGAGCGAGCGTTTGCTTCTTCCTCAAAGTTTTTTGAAGGGTATGGATGATGATAATGCAACCTGCGTAGCCTGCGAAGGTTCGATGTGGTCATATCAAATCGTTCCCGAGATGGTCGGACTAGTAACTTAATGGTGCTTGTTACCGGAACGTACCGCCTCTATGTCCAGCAAAGAACCATCAACATCGATAGCACTCTCAAAAACCTGTGGGGAGTGTCTTTGTGGCTACAACAACAACAACAACAGACTCAATGCCTCTGGGCACCTCAATCATATCACACTGAACGAACAGCCTACCTGACCCGATACCTGTTTTCTACGTAGATCTCAGAACCATTTGGAGGGTCGGAGCTCCTTTGGTATTTATTGAGTTACCCTCGTATACAATTCCGCCCCGTTTGTACGTTTTCTAAATATTTACTCCAAAAGATTACAATTGGCTGACTGGCTTATAACAAATTTTTTTAATATACTCAATATTTGCTTTTGTCACGAGACGAAAATTTATAAAAAAAGAAAGAAAAGTATTAATAGTACCTGTGAATATGTATTAACAACAAAATACGGTATTGTTGAGGTAGCCAACCCCATCTCTGCTTTCAAATTGAAGTCAAATGACCGGACTTTGGTCGTGCTTCATTATGGGGGCACGATTTCTAAACTTTTCGACTTTATCGCTTTCTTACCAGCATGTTTTTCAAAGTCACACGCTTTGGAAAGCTGTCCGATATACGAGCCACACTCATTTAAGTTAATCCTTATTGCAGCATGCAATCCCCCTAATAACAATTGAATACTGTGTTGAATTCACTGGACTCAGCTAGACTCAGCACGTTAAAAGCAGGACATATATTTTGTATGTCAGGGGTTGATTCTGGATAGGTAAGAGTTTAACCTGTTACAGTATCCAGATCGAAGTTGAGCTAGAATGACTCGCTTTTCCCTAGGAAGAGTGCGTTCCTCTTCTGCAAGTTTTGGGTATTGTTCTTGGAGTACAGGATTCACCGGACAATTCCTGGCATAGAGGTCCGACGCCTGTTTGTGGAGTTCACGGAGGTGCTTTTTGGCTTCACACGACTGTGTTTCTCGGGTGCAATTGCTGATGCATGTGTGATTAATCAGAGAATATGGTGGCACTTTTCACCAGAAGACAGTAGGAAGCGTTATATCAACAAAGTTATATCAACAAAGATGTCAAATTACACAGTGCTACAGAAAAAAAATATCTCAAGAACTTTTGTAGCGACCTAGTGTCCGTTGTAGGTCTTGATGAGTAGATCAAGATGCCGTGTTTCAAAATTTTCTAACACCCCGAAATTTTCAAGTTATTGTTGAAAAACTGTTTTTCTTGTACCTCGCGCATTCAAAAATTCGTTACTCCGTCATTTTTTCATCAATTTTTGATTGCTTAACAGTTTTGGAAAGCTGAAGTATAGGGCTTTAAAAATATATATATCTTTCTACACTTTTTATAGCAAATTTTTGAGATTTTAAAAGTTATTTAAAATTTTCTCGTTTTTTTTTAATTTTTCAAAGTTTGACGGATTTTTAATGTATCATTTCTGTAATGAATTATTTTTTTTCTTAAAGAGGTTGAGAGAACATTCTATTTCGAGTAAAAAAAGTACTGGTTGATCAAATTCGGTTGAGAATTGTTGAAATGACAACACTTTTTGTGAACAAGAAAATTTTGCTCTCATCGTAGAATCGATATCGCGCCATGTCAGGATTGAATGTGTGATTTCAGTACATCGCTGCCATCGTATTGAACATTCTTATCGTTTCTTTTATTCCACCCATTATTTTTTGTTACAACAAAATTTCAATTATTGACTTTAATTATTTAAACAATTTCAATATTTTTTATTTATCTACATATATCATCTCTCGAGTAATTTTATTTCGATCCTATGTTGGAGAGAAAAAATAAAGAAATAAATAGTTGCAAATATATTTACATAAAATTTTGTTTTATATTATGTACTTAATACAAAAAAAACTTCGGATTTCGATAGCTGTTAAAAATGTTTGCTAGATCTTCTACGTTTATAAGCCACATCGTCAGTATCGCGTTTGAGAGACCAGCAATAATTTGCCAGCATTCTGATCTGACTTTTTCCGACAAAGCGTAATAGTTCCTGATGGAACCGTTCTCCCTCTTCATCACTGAATTGTCCAAGATTTTCATGGAAGAAATCCAAATGTGAATGCAGAAAATGGACATTGTGTCGTTGATTTCTAGGCCGTCAGAGTTTTCTTCATCATCAGCTTCTAATGAATTTTGCAGTTCGGAAATTGCATCACGAATAGTCGATATTTTTCCCTTGATTGGATGAGATACAGTTAACACATTAGCATATTGCATACGGCCACGGGTTTTGTAGTGATGACCAACAGTATTTGTTTTGCAGAAGTAGCAATCTTCTGGCTTATGTAAAAGTTGACGATGCCATATCATTGGAGTTGAGAATAGTAAAGGTTGTTTGTTGCATTTCCCAGTTTTCCATTTTTTGAGTGCGCTGCAGCACTTCACACAAGCATACTCTGGTTCATACCAAACATTTTCACTATACACGCGATTAAAGATAGATGTGAAAGCTTCTGTGAGAGCTGCATTGGTTTTTAATTGTATACGATGTTTCGTATCAACGAATAACCCGCAGACGTAACAAAACTTATTACGCTTATCACACATTTTTAAAAAAGTACCTTGTAGCAAAAAAAAGGTTAAACGGAGCATAGAGAATGCTCAAAACAACGGCGACGATATACTGAAATTATACATTCAAGCCTGACATAGCGCGATATCGATTCTACGATGAGAGCAAAATTTTCTTGTTCACAAAAAGTGTTGTCGTTTCAACAATTCTCAACCGAATTTGATCAACCAGTACTTTTTTTACTCGAAATAGAATGTTCTCCCAACCTCTTTAAGAAAAAAAATAATTCATTACAGAAATGATACATTAAAAAGCCGTCAAACTTTGAAAAATTAAAAAAAAACGGGAAAATTTTAGATAACTTTTAAAAAATCTCAAAAATTTGCTATAAAAAGTGTAGACAAATATATATGTTTTTAAAGCCCTATCTTTCAGCTTTCCAAAACTGTTAAGCAAAATTGATAGAAAAATGACGAAGTAACGAATTTTTGAATGCGCGAGGTACAAGAAAAACAGTTTTTCAACAATAACTTGAAAATTGCCAATTTTGAAACACGGCATCTTGATCTACTCATCAAGACCTACAACGGACACTAGGTCGCTATTAAAGTTTCAAAATCAGTGTAGCACAGTGTTATTGTGTCATCTGCGAGGTGGCAGAGCAAGGGCACGTGAGGATAATAAACTGGAGATACGAGAGAGATTAATATTTATCTAATATATAAAATTCTTGTGTCACGGTGTTAGAGGCATAACTCCTCCGAAACGGCTAAACCGATTCTCATGAAATTTTGTGAGCATATTACGTAGGTCTGAGAATCGGCTAACGTCTACCTTTTTTCACTAGGCGGCTAGGATCTTGAGATCAAAACGTGGACCTGGGTAATCCTGGGATGTCCTTGTACAATATGGTTATCAAATAGAAGCTGTTTATGATTACTTTGATACCCCTGTGTGAGTAGGGTCTCGAGGTATAGGCCAAAACGTGGGCCCGGGTACCTCTAGAATGTGTTTATACAATATGGATAACAAATGAAAGCTGTTGATGAGTGTTTTAGTAGAGGGTAATTTTCATACCTATTGGTGACTAAGGTCTCGAAATATAGGCCAAAACGTGGACCAGGGTAATAATAGGATGTTTTCTCATCTTTATCCTGCTTATAAGTGATTTTTTCGTTGGCTCAAGTTCTCTTTAAATTACCGGGCGGGAAAAAATTTACCGGCAGCTCATCTGCCCTTTAAAAATTTATTTTTAGCTTTTAACGTAAATATAAAGAAATACGTAATAAATAAAATAATTAAAAAGAATGTTTAAGTGAAACGGTTTTATTGAAAACAATACTTACATGAAGTAATAATAATACTAAAAGCTAGAAAATAATTGGGTAGGTCCTAGGTACTAGTCATCACACTCCTCATAAATCTAGGGCGTTGATCAGCCAATTAAATAAAAGCGTTGGGCGCCTGAAATTTCTAAAAATGTGAGGCGTAGCATAACCTTATTAAGGTTCAATTGGTCTTATATATGACTATCAATAAAAATTTGACGCGTCCAACGCTTTTATTTAATTGTCTGATCAACGCCCCATACTGAACCAAAATTCGTACGCTGTATTAATAAAAATGATTTATTGATTGATTGTACATAGTCACAATTAACATTTTATTGTCTGCATTAAATATCTATAAATGCATTTATTATTTTTAATAAACGATTATTAAAAAAGTTTATTAAAAAATTTGTGTGACGTATTCTCTGTCTGTCGGTTGAAATACGTTTTAATAAACTATTTATTGTCGGAATTAAATATTTATGGAATACAATTAATATGTTTATTGTTATCATAAATAGCGTAAGTATAAGTGTTCCAATAAATCTTTGATTGTGAATATAAAAAGTTTAATTGTGACAATAAATAGTTCATTAAATGTAATTAATTTCCTTATTAAATCAACTTAACATGCGGTAATGACGAACAATAAGAATAATTCTTCAGTGAAAAGCGAACGAAGCAGCAGTAATCAAAAAAAGTGAAATTAAAGTGACAAAATTAAATAAAAAAGTTTAAAGTTAAATTAAAATAGAAGCCATAATTTTAATTATAATAATAAATAAAGCAAATAATAATAAAAAAAGCATTTGTTTCCTTGAACATTGTTGATAAAATGATTTCTTTCAAATGTGCAAAAAAAATTAGTTCATGTGCTCCTCTTTTCCGGCATTTTAAGACTTTTCAAGACTTAAAGCATTTTAACGAAATTCGTTGTGTCCAGCCATCATGTGGGCAATATTTTGGTAATTTTCCAACATTTAAAAGGCATCTGTTAAAAAAACATTATTCAATAATGAATAATGAAACTTTAAATCAAAGTATAGAGGTGCCCTGTTTTCTATTTAGAGCAAATGAAAAAAAGGAAATCCAATTACAAATTTTGCAATTCATTCCGCTAAGGAAGTAGAAAATGCTACTGAAGCAGAAACTTTAGATTTGACGTCAGTTTTCTGACAATCTGCATTAAATTTTAATCTCTCCCTTTATACCAAAATAGCATGCCAAGAAATGATGTTCTTTTGATTAAAAACAATGTCAACAAATATATTATGGAACCACAATTTGAATTGAACAATTTGACCAACAACGCTTATTACACAGTACAGAAGCTTTTAGTGAAATGAGTAATGTAATTGCAAGTTGTAGATCTGGTTTAAGCGATCTATGTTCTGAATATAAAATTGAACAAAAGTTAAAATCGTTAAGCTTAATGAAAGAAATTAGTGAGGTGGTTGTAAATGATGAGATTGGACCCATTCATAACAAAGGAAGCCTAACATATGCTTCAAAAGTAAACAAAGGTTATATCATGCCGTTAGCTTTTTATTTCAAAAAAATTTTCGAAAAAGATGATTTATTGGCTAAGATGTTGGATCATATAAATGAACTTAAACGCTCTCAGAATTATACAAATTTTGTCAATGGTGATTTATGGAAAAAAAAGAAATGGATCTTCCGAATAATATTGTGACGAATATTAGCAACACTAAGGGATACTATCATCTCTAAGCCGATGCTAAGCAG